>WMED01002118.1:0-25120 GCA_019650415.1 Pipa parva
GGCAGGCAAGTCTTCACCTGAACAGACTTTCGCATTGAAATCTCCCATTACGAAGATTACGTCCCGAGCTGGAGTCTGATTGATTGCCTCTTGGAGTTTGGTATAGAAATCTGTCTTCCTCAGCCGCATCCGTTGTTGGTGGTAGTGTACTACAGTTCAAAATAGTATACTATACCATGTATACAAAAATAGCGTACTACAGTACAAAATAGTATACTATACCATGCATACAAAGTAGTATACTATACCATGTATACAAAAATAGTGTACTACAGTACAAAATAGTATACTATACCATGCATACAAAATAGTATACTATACAATGTATACAAAATAGTGTACATGGCACTTTTTCATGCATCCACAAGGATATTTCTTGACACTTCTGAAGTGGGAAAGGTTTCCTCACACAAGGCATGTACAAGGCATTGTACATTGCAATTTATTATACCTGTTGTCAGGTAGATACTGGGACATACTGTCATCAAATTTGTGTAAAAACATGTACATTGACCCACATCAAACTGTTTTGTTCTGATTAGTCAAAAATTAAACACACAGAGATACTGTTAAACAACTAGCAATGGTTCATATCTAATACAAAGTATAATGGTTCTTAGTCAACAACCTTTTCTAATCTCATTCCTAAAGGAAACCAAACCTGTCTGTAAATCCCTGCACACTCTCTGTTTACATTTTAGAATTAAACATCCTGTGACCTATAAAGGAGACGTCAACTAAGCCTCAGATTAACATCTCATGATGTTGTCCAAACTGACCCCTTTCATTAGCCAATTCCCTGAAACTTACATGATTTTCAGTAACCTCCTTACAAGCATGACTACAAGTCTTCAGCTCGGCAGTAGCTATGAAATTCACTTAAGATTCCTTAACAATTCCCACAAAGCTCACCCCTTTAGAGAAGCCGAAGGGGCAACCTCTTAATTCCATCTATAAGTAGCAAAAAGACATCTTAATTGCAATTGTATTCTCACTTTTCCGCTAAGAATCCATATATGATTAACCCTCTCAACCTAAGCCCAAAATTGCAACTTTGCTTCACTAGATCAACAGATCAGCCTCTCTCCCCATATAACTGAGTTTATTGCATCATTGGTCTTTATTCTTAGATTGGATAGAATAACATAGCGGTTGCACGTGCAATCAAATTGTATACTGGCATGGATTTCTTTAAGTTTTGTTAACTGATCATAGTTGGATCATTATAGATTTTTTTTTTTAGAGTACCAGTGATGAAAACTATACAAATTGCCGATATATGCATAAAGATGCAACAACTGGGAATTGTTGGATGAAGGGGGTTAAGACTTTCTTTCTTTGCCTGGGATGCAGCTCATAACTGCCCATGTGATCTGCATTCTGACCTCTCATCAGGATGCCAGTCTTCCTCAAGCTTGAGAGCTTTAAATTCCCTTCCTTGGATACAAGTTGGCTTGAGGAAAGGGGACTTATTCTTCCAAAACGTTGTGCATAGAGACCTTCAAGAGTTTCAGAGAAAAGAGGGATCATATGTTTAAGTTGCAGAACATGATCGACTTGTGCGTTTTGTTTGTTATTTACCTGTATATAAAATTCTAAATAAACATGGAAAGGAAAAAAATTAAATTTCCTAATAATTTGCGTTTGCTGATTTAGGCCATATGCCAGCAACATAATAAACGCACAATCCAGTAAAGCTTTCAAGCCCTACTTCATTATTTCTACGTCTGTATGCATTATTTCATTGTTACAGAACTCAGTACAGCAAAAAAGTAATTTTTTAAATATATCAAGATTACTTTTTACTGAGCAATCTCAACAAGATCTAAAGTCTCCTAATAAATCACATTTGTTAATTTAGCCTACATTCCAGTAACGCAACAAAACCACAATCTTTCCCTTCCAAGCTACCTACTTAATTATTTAGATTTTTCAGCATGCATTATTCAACAAGAACATGGCAGCCTTTGTAGCATTCCAGCTCCACCCCCTGCTGAGAAAGCTGTAGTCCTGGGCATTGACTTCTTACACAGCATGTGTGAAAACTAACACTCTATTTGAAATTGAAAGGATTAGGGAAGTTATCTCCAGCTGACAAATGAATGATAATTTAGTTTAAATTGTGGTGCTGCCTATTAAAAGAAAAGTCTAGTTCTATATTTATTTGCCCATCTAACTGCTACTGTTGAATCAATCTGTTTTGTAATATAAATTATTTACTTATTTTTAGTTTGGTTTTTAATTTAAAGCCACTTTTTACAGAAGCCTCCTACCCTACTTCCTCTTTAGCAGATCAGTAAAAAATCTAGTGCCGCTGCCTTAATTCCCTGGCTTGCGAATTCTGAAATAAAATTGTCAGAAAGAAGCAGGTGGGCAGCGGCTTTTTAAGTTTCCACACCTACAGGATTCTCAGGCCTTTCATTAAAATTTCTGAAATATAATTTCAAGCTAAACTGCTAAATAGGTGTACAGTAGGTGATAGAGAGAAAAAGCTTCATGAAGATTACTGGATAGCCGCACTTTTAAATTGCTCCCTAGATAAGCTAACAAAAAACCCATAAAATTAACAACCCCCCTCCCACTTAGGAACATATCTAGGAGCAAACCTAACATAAATACCATGTCCCACATGCCAACACGCAATTGATAATAGCATGTATGCTGACACAGCAACTTCTCAGACACAGTACACACAAACACACAGATACAGACACCACTCCCACATTGACCAGACACCGCTGACCCAGAAGAGATGAAGCAGAGAGCAAGAGCAGGACACACTACTTCTGGCTTTGCTGATGCTCCGAACAGAATGTACCCAGCACAATACGTTCATGCAATTGACTGGATCACAGGTAAAGAAAAATATACTAACTCCAATCCAAAACACAGAAAAGCAGAGGTGAAGGAGAACGCTCTCCTTACACCCACGTGTAAAGCTTGGTCTACATAGAGAAAATGGTACGGCCTCAATTTTAAATCATCAATTTTCCACCCACTTTGCAGAAACCCTCAATTCCCTCAAGGAACAACCTTAACAATATTCAAACAATGGGAATGTGCCAGAATTAAATCAATACAAGATATACTAGAACAACAACACAAAATTCTTTCCCTAGAACAATGATAACAAAGACTAAATCCCACCTTTCAACCAAACTTATTTGCATATCTCCAATTAAGATCTTAATCAATAAAATACTAAAATAACTAATGGATATCGATTATAGACATCCTTTGTACGACTTCATAAATCAAGCAGACAAAATTTTATACAACACCAAAAAATTGTACAAAATGGGTAGGCCACAAATAAAACTAGATGCCATCAAAATGTCAAAATGGTTAACACACCTCCCAAACTTGTTAATAACAAATATAATACAAGCCTCCATTAAACTAGATAAAGTACTAGTTTCGAGTATGTATCATGACATAACCCTGAAAATCTTGCAGCGGACATATTTAATGCCTCTCAAACATTTCAATATGGGTTTAATCCCATTATCAAACTGTTTCAAATGCAACAACCTAGAAGCTAACCTATTCCACTGCCTATGGGAATATTCTATCATCCAATCATTATGGAGAATGACTACAGAATATTGTCTTGTCAAACTGAAAATAAAAGTAGATCTTACTTGGCATATATGCCACTTAACATAATAATTCACTGAAAATCAATACAAAAATAAAGATAGTTTCAATAGGTGCTACTGTTGCAGTTGTTACTTTTTAATGAGAATATTGTCGCAGTCGCAACTTTATTATGGGAAAATTGTCACAATGTTAACTTTAAAATTTTTTAGCAACTTTACAATGGGTAAATTGTTACGGATTTGCTATGGGATACGCTGTTTGAGAATTCAACAGTCGAATTTGCACCTTGGTGAATAACCCCCTAAATTTTTCCTAGTCTGTGTCTGCCTGTCAATGTAAGACTGCATAGGTAAACTAGATAGTAAACTCCACAGGGCATGGACTCAAGTTAATATATATTCTCTGGAAATAGTTGTGGAAGTTACCAGAAGCATAAAAATATGCAATAATAATGATAAAAGTAACTAACCACCAATCAATTGCCTATTGCCTTGTGGCCCTGTTGTATAACGTGACACTTATCTACAAGAAAATCATATTTTAAAAAATGCATTTTAATTTAAAATGTAAAAATAAAAATGGCCCTATGTATTACATAACAAGCTCAAATCAAGCACTGAAACCAAATATGCTATGTGTACTGGGAAAGGTTCATTAACAGATGACATTTAACAATGTTTTTACATTTAGTCTGTGGAAAACTAGGTATTTACAGATATTTAAACAACCTTTTTTTTGTTAAATTCTACAATAATGAGAAACAGCTGTCCAAAACACAAATATTAACACAGAGTTAAATAAAATACTGGGGGCTATTAAAATATGGAGTAGACCAAGCTGAGCTAAATTGTACCAGTTTTTTTTTTTTTAAAGCTTTTACTGTTTTAACAGAAACCAACATAAAAATCAAAAGAAAAGATGAGGACGCCTGAGAAAATAAAAACCTACCAAAAAAGGGAAACAGCAGTAATACATAATAAATTCCTAAAGCTAATAAAACAGCAGTCTCCCTCAGTATAATCATCCTTCCATCTCCTTTACTACAGAAGCATATACTGTATGCATTATACCTTCTGACACAGCTGACACAATAGCTGTCTGTTGTATTTAGATGTAGAGAGATATCCCCGGATCTAGGTTTAGGGTTTACAAACTGTACCATCATCACAGAAGGCCAGGAAGTTGCTTAAATGGTCAATAATCTATAAATTATGCTGATGCAAAAAGTCATACACTAACCAGTATTTTCTATATATTGCTTGATTTCAAAGAAGCTCAATGAAATTTTTAGCATACATTTCAGACACAAATCTGTTTATAGACACATAACCTAAAATGGCAAAAATAAAGGGCCTATATGTTTAAAGGTTGAATTATATTCGCTCATATAAATAAGATATTTTTCTACCTCTTTTGCTTATTGTGCAGATTCATTACACATGGCATTAGCTCAGCAGAATGCGAGGTACATTTTGTTTTGAATAACTGTATAGGTGGTTAATCATTTCCCAAGCATTTTCTCTCTGCAGTGAATGAAATAAGCCTCTTTCACTTTACGGGAACAAAAAATATAAATAAGCTTTTTAAAAAATTATATATAAACTTCATCAGGTAGAGGTACAAATGAAAAAGGGGATAGAATACCAAACAGTCTGAATCTATAAAGCAGTTACAGTTCTCTTCACAGCCTGAAGTCCTAACCAAACATTTTGAGCCAACCAGATTTTATGGATTACATACATATTTCAGTGTAGGAAGGGATACAACATAGGATTAGGCACATCATCTAGAAGATTATTATTTGAGATATAAAAAGAAATAAGTATATAATTGATAAAGGAATGTACTGGGAGAACAGGCAGCAAAAATGAAGTTCAGCAAAAAAAAACTTAAGTTATTAATCATTTATTAAAAAACAAATGTTTACATTTTTCTTCCTTTTCATGTTTTTGCCTATGTAATTATTTTCACACTGTTATTATCTACTCCTGGAAAGGCTTCAATCCAAGGAACTTTTACCATTTAAATATGGGAGGAACATATGGAAGTACTACAGAGGCTTCTAGTTAAAAGAAAGTGAGGCACTCTTGGTAAATATCTTGATAAGTGTCAGTAGCACAACACACAATGATCCATACAGAAAAAGATGCTATGCAAAAGGACACACAACCTATGACACTTGCGACATGGTGGAGGGGGATTTGAAAATCTAAACATACATGTGCTTGGCAATCTGCTTCAGGGTTGGCAATGCCCACCCCTTTTAGTTCTACTAATCCAGTCTTGATGATCCTACAAACCAGTTCCATCTGACTGTAAACTAAAGTCCATTGGTTTGGAAAGTGCAGTTGGTAAATGGATTGGAAACAAGCTAAAAGACCATCTCCATAGAGTCAGATATAAAATATATAATTTTGCCACTGTACAACTTACTAATAAGGCTTTATCTTGACTATACAGTCCAATTCTGGGAGTAGTTACGAAAAAACGGGAACTGGAAAGAGTTCGAAGAACAAAAATGATAAGGAGTAAGGGGTGACATAATCATCTTATATACAAACATAACTTCCTTATATTAAGTACTGTGATAACTCTTCATTTCCACGTCAACAAAATGCCTACAACAATTTCAGCTGTCAGCAAACGATATACAAGTTAAAGTTCCCTGATGTACAGTCATGATAATGTATATTAGTTTAATTTTTTTATGGTACAGCATTTCAATTTATATTCCACAACTCTTTCAACGTTGTAAAGAAAAAAAAAACATTTTAAAAAAAAGTGTCAACTGTTTTTAGTGTTTTATTAACATTAAACACATACATAAAGGCTGTAAACATCCAAACATAAATCCTTAGTAACAGATGATTAATGTATGGATACTGAAATCCAACAAGCACAGTGCACTTTACCTGTGTTACTATACTGTATTGTACTATAGATACCAATGGCTGGTATAAAATACAACTACAAACTTAGAAAAGAAAGTAACTTTTAAAGGGAAGAGGAATATTTCAGAGAAATCTTTCTGTTTGGCATTTAGATTCTATGTAGAATAGTTAAAGTAAGTTAATTAGGACCTTGAAAGCATTTTGCAAGGTAAAGGTGTTTTGCCCTGAGATAAACAGACATACAGATACACAAACAGACAGAGAAATTGCAGCAGCTTTTTAGCAGAATTTAGCAGAGGATAGTATCTGCTTATGGATACAGCTGTAGCACTGTAAAATGGCTGGGTGCAGAATACAGATTTACTTAAGGCTAGGCTTTAAAAGATAACTAAAGGTAAAAAAGAAAAAGACATATAAAAAAAAACCTTCTAGTGAATTGAAACATTACATTCACAGCTTGAACTGTGCTGTCATTTCACTGCACCGCGGAAGACTTCACAGTGCTTGGGCTGATATAGGAGCCAGCGCAAAGTTCCACCAACTTATGCAAAAGAACATACATGTCATCAAACTCCTTGCGGTTTTGTTTTTTTTTCCAGTGAGGGAAGCATTCCCATTGGCCCTGCATTGAACGTGATGATGTGTAAACTCCTTTGTACCACCAATTCAAATAAGTGGGCGGAGCTTTGCGCTGGCTCATGTATCAGCCTAAGCTCTGTGAAGTCCGCCTCGGTGCAGTTCAAGCTACAACTGCATTGTTACAACTTACTAGAAGGTTTTTTTTTTTTTGTCTTTTTTTTTTTTTTTTAACCTTTAGTTCTCATTTAAGTGCCGTTTTTAGTGTGAGCCATGAAATAATTCTTTAAAATGATTAGTAAAGTAACTGCATAAGTATTTCAATGACGCAAAAAGTTTTTTTCCTATCCATCATATAAAAGAAGACCTTGTAAAGGTCAGTGGTTTAATCAATGTAATCAAAATCTTCAGGGATGCCAAAAGTCTTGTCAATCTTACTTTCTTCAAACCCAAATTTCTTTTTGGCCCATGATTTTACTGCAAATACATTGTCTGTGGATAAAAAACAGATATGAAAAATGACGGTCACAAACGCCACATTCTGTCTGCAGTAAGAGTAATACCTCCTTCTCCTAATATGAGGGCGTAAGCAACAATATGAAGACACTTGCAATGTGAACAGAGATTTACTGAGAATAACTGAGAATACTTTCCACATATTCTCAAAAATATTCATGGTTTCATATTTATGAAGACAACAAATCCTTGTTAAAACAGGTTAGTTTACATCAATGGTGATGTGCCAGTTATATGTACAACGTATGTAGGCTCACCTGTCCAGCGGTTTGCTGCGTCTTTGGCTACTTTATTTGATTGTCCTATGTAAGAAGGTGAAAAAACAATCAATATTTACACCCCCTAGTTTTTGATCTTTAGCATTCTATATAAATTGTATTCTGTCATGACTTTGTAAAGAAGGGCAAATCATAAAATTGAGTGAAAAGAGTAGTGTTGGACTGGCCTGCCAGTATACTGGGAAAATGCTTATAGTAGGGCTGCTTGGATGAAGAAGTTCAATCTCTCCAGCTAGGCAAAGGCTAGAAAAAAAACACGAAGAGCAGAACTGGGCTTAGAAATATAAAGTACATGGTCTCTTATTTAAGGAAAGGAAGATTTGTAGGTAATGAAACTTGAGCAGGATCAGGATTATGTATAAATGTATTAATGGCTCATTCGCAAAGGAAGGGGAAAATTGTCTTGTATATCTGTAAAAGATACCCATGGTGTTAACTGTACCTGTATTTTAGTCTATTGCTGATGTTAAATAGTCTGCTGCATTGAAGGAAGTAGTACTATAATATACATACTCAGCCAGAAGAAAGGACTTACTAATCTGTTCAATAACTTCTGGGTCGCATTCTTTGTATTTCTCTAGTTCAGCACACAATTGCTCCCTCTGATGTCTCAGGAAGGCCAGCTCTTTTACTAATTTAGCTCGTTCCTCCTGCAGAAAACGTAGCAGTGAAAAATGGTGAAAATCAAAAACTCAGCAAGTAGTCCCTGTATATCATCATTAAATATAAAATTCTGCAGTGAAGCTAAAGGTAAGCATTACATCTTTCTATTATTTTGCCAACGCAGTCATTAAATACAGCACCATCTCTTAAAGGGGAACTAAAACTTGTTTTATCTAGAGGTGAATTTTAAGGGAGGGTGGGGTGGGGGGGGGGTTGATATTTACAGATGAGGGTTTTACTCTCCAACAAGTAAAACCCCAATGATTAAGTATCTTCTCCCCCCTACATAAAACAAGAGTCACATTTAAAGCATAAATACTGGATACATCACAGCAACACTCTCCCACCTCTACACCATTCTAATTAGTATTTAGAAGTTTTACCCTCTATTAACATCCCAGCTCACAAAAACAATTGTCCTGCTTTCCACTGCCTGAAATACCAAACACCAGTAAAACATCTCAGCAAGGTTGCTGATATTTTAGCTAGCCATTTTCCAATTTTTAAGGAAATTTGTAGCCTTGGCTATCACTGTACCAAAGTATGTTTTTATGTGTAAAGTACCATGCAATGCATGAGTTGGCTTTAAGGTATATACACAGCATATGCTTAAATAACAGTTTATTTGGATCCAAGGACCGTCTATTCTCTATTGTTAAATAACTAGCTAATATTGTATGAAGAGCTACGCATAGCTAGCAGGAATTGCTACACAGTTATTATTATTAGCCTTCTCTTAAGGCATAGTAAAAGCAATTTAACTGCTGCACAGCCATCAGTCTCTGAACCAGTATCACCTCCCACACACAAAAAGACAGAAGAAGCTGCTTTAGGTAATGCTTAATAACTTAGATCAGCTTATCTGTAATTAGAAACAGCAGTCTAGCAGGGTTTTCCCACACAGCCAACTCCTCCCTGATGGACAGTACATCTCTGCTAATATATTAATTCTGATGGAGTGAAAAATGTTTCCAAAGTAAATTTTTTTGATACTTATTATGTAAAAAAAATGGATATTTTACAAAATGAATAGCAGTAAACTATACTGTGACCTCCTAATGCCAACTAAGTGCAATAGGCTATGATCATATGCATATAATCTCATCATTTACTATAAGACGTTTCATTCACCTTTCATCAATAATGGTGTTTTGTTTATTAAAAATTGATAGATAATAAGAGTTTAATTTCATGGTATATATTTAGCAGAGCGCCTCCAAAACCCCTTCAAGGCGGCTGTCCAGCACTGCTAGCATAAGCCCAGTTTTAATGTGTCCCACACAGAGACATTAACTTGCCAGGCTTCAATCAAGAACAGATGTGCACTGTGGGTAAAGTGTATCCAACAACTTATATCCATCATCCCTTGTGAAGTCTGAGAAATACAGTCTTATCCAATTCTATTTACGGTATCTGCAGTGCCCAGGATATAAACAATAAAGGTCAAAATTTGTATCAACTAGTTCGATTTTAGGAATGTTTAAATAGTTGAGTAGGCAACATTTTAATCTTTATCATTTCTGGAAGAAAAAGAAAAAAAAAAAAACTTTCAAAAATGAAAATGTCCATCCATAAAAACAGCTAGATACGCAATTTTGTTGAAAAACCCACAACGTGTTGGTGCAAAACTTCACGCACAAAAAAAAGTTGCAAAATAATTTTGATAATGGAACTGGCAAAAAGTATGAAATAGGTTAAAAACAAAATTTCATTAAAATAAATAAATGAATATGCCCCTTTAATCTTTTCCTAAATGAATGTTCAAGGTTCTGCCATCCTCCCCCAAAACATATGTCCAGAAGTTGTACACCTCATCATGCTAAAGTCTGCAATTAAGCAAAACTGGTGGTGGAGACACTAACAATCTAGGGCTTTATTTAAGAGTCTGTAAGAAAGATATTTAGGAGTTATTTCTTGTGGGTCCTTCAAGAACAGAGGAAGAGCTGTATTGTTCCTTTCAAATGGCCTAGGACAGTGATCGGCAAAGTGTGGCTCGCGAGCCACATGTGGCTCTTTAGCCGCCTTGTTGTGGCTTGGAGCGCACTGCCCAAGCCCCGCCCACGACCGCCGACGGCTCTTCTGATTGGATGTCGGTAGTCATGGGGTCGGGAGAGGGCACGCCTCCCTCCTCCGGCGGCTCAGAAGATAGTTATCGCCGCTGGAGGTGGGAGTGAAATGGCTCTCTCCCAAAACAAGTTTGCCGACCCCTGGCCTAGGAGAAACCTGAACAATGCTAGTATAACAACTGGCAAAAAAAGGTTAGTGCACATTTACTAATTAGGGTCCAAGATAGGGTAAAGTTAAAGATTTTCTGTAAGTTTGTAGTATATACTAGGCATATTATATAATCAATTAATAGACACAGAGGGCAATTATGAGGCATTCTGATGTTGATGTAAGTAAACTGTATCCAAGTATACCTGCATTTTGTAAAGATGGGATGCAGTTCACTTGCATTGGTTGATGTTTTGATGCCAGTGCTGCTGTCTGTTATTGCTCTAAAACTGATTTGTAAATGTTATTATAGAGATATACTGTACTGACCTCTCCCTATGGTTAATTATATAAACAAATATCAACTAACACACAATTAAATTAAATAAAATTTAAATAAAATTAAATAAATTTCAGGTCCCACTATCCAGATGATTTAATTTGATGGACATGGATACCCAATTTCTCAAAGTAATGCCTTATAAAAGATTATCCTTTTTTAAGCACAAAGAGTGATTGTATTCTTAAAGGTGCAGTTAGCCCATTTGCAGCCATAGCTATGAAAGGTTGTATTCTTGTGTAATCCATGCCTGTAATTAATAACATTCAATGTAAACAAGGCATCAAAAATGGTCTGAGAATTGTGTTTGATGTAACTTGTCCTTCTAGATTTCTTTCTTTCTTTCAAGTGCACCTGTCACCTCAAACCTAATACTAATTTTGGTTCTAGCAATGAAATAAATGTTTTTACGTTTTTGTAAATATATATACATGCATATTTTAAAAATGTACCTTTATACAGCTTTTCTCTCCGTCATCTTCCCTGTCAGCATGCCTTTGTCGGGTGGGCGGGGCTAAATGATGATTGACATTATTGTTCCTCCAATCAGATCACTTAAATCATGGTCTAGCAGGGTTTATTTCATTAGTAGAACCTAAATTAGTATTAGAGTTTTGAGGTGACAGGTGCACTTTAAGGAAAGTCTGACTCTAAGTGGGCGGGCGCCACACCACTCATAGCACTACTGTGTCAATATATGATAACCAGTGTTGCTTACAATTATACTGCAGGTCTTTTACAATATAAGTGGCACAGCGCCCCTCTGGTGATTAATATTTCCCCACTTTAAAGACAATGTGCAATAGTACTATGATTTTTTTTTTTTTGAAGTCCAGACAAGAAATGATTTGATTTCCTTCAGGATTTTCCTTTATCTAAAAGAATAACTTTCCAAAATTTATAAAGCTAGGCATAAAGCCATGATATGTCCACCAAATAGTCAAAATATGCAAGTTCTGCTTGAAGTATTAGGGAAAAAACAAGAGATGGCCTGAGAATGTCTTCTGAGAGATAAATACATGCAATCTTACTATGTTAGCAAATGATATGCACGTAACTGTTACATTAATCATCAGTTTCATCAGTTTTAAATAGCACATTCCAAATTACTGTAGAAAAATGTTTTTGGCTGCATAAGAGTGTTGTTGATATTCACCAACATAAAATACCATTCAGCAACATACGGGATACAATGTACACACAAACACCTTTCACCACCATTTAATCAATTATGTACAAATTACCGAGTCTTCACGTCCAACTTTGGCCTTGCTGACATTCTCCTTCAAACTTTTTTCTTTCTGATTGGCTTCAGTGAACTGAAAAAAGAAATAAAAATGGAAAAGTGACACCTTGACTTATATACAAATTCAATGCACTAAACATATCATTCAGATTAGGTGATTACGAGATGTGAGATGTGGTTAACGCGCATTTGCACCTTAGACACTAATGTTAAAGAGACTTAAAAGAACAGTAATAACAAAAATTGAAAATGCCTCAAATGCATATATTCAGTCGTATTTCAACCAATAATTACCACTGTTCTCTTCTTTTTCAATGTATCTGCAGAATGATAGTCAGGTCAATAGATACATTTTATAATTTACAGATTTTACAAGGCATGAAAAAGCAACAGGAATGAAGTGTCTGTTCCACAGGAGCTTATAGTCTTGCTGTTGGTCTTCGATGTTTGGATATACTCAGGTGCTTTAATTGTATTCTGTCTAACCACTTGACTGAATTCCTGAACATTGTTAAAATTAATTACGGACTTCCTTTAAGATGTTCCCAGTAGAGTTACAGTATGTCATATGGAAATGTATAAAGGAAAGGCTAGTCAAAATGTCATAAATCCTGCTACTTCTGTAGTGAATTGCCCAAAAGCTTGTTCACAACAAAGTGTCTTACAATACAAAAAAACACACCACATATGTTAAAGATAATATTGTATACATGATAAAGGAGCCATGCTGTACAAGACAGGGGTCAGTATGTTTCCAAAGAAGGCCACATTATTCACATTGGCTTAGGAAATAGTTTGTGTATTTATCCCAGATCCTAGAGAGAGTTTGCCACATCCTTGAAACTAAGGTCCCAGGTCCAAGGGAGTAAGGCTACACAATAAGCTTTGCTCTCACAGGATACTTCCTGCATCTGGCTGTGGGAAGAGTAACAGATTCAGCTCACAGCTTTGACTTCTTGTGTAGATCTCTAGGGTGCTTCCTCATGTCTCTTTTAAATCCCATGGCCTCACATAAGCAGCAGATGATAGTATATATAAAAAAAAGAGAAATATTTATTAATCTAGACCAAAAAATGAAATGAGGGTGTAATTTTTGTCTTAAAATTTTTACTTTTAGGGCAAAATTTACAAGTATTGAAAAAGTCGTTGGCAGCTGTCCAAAAAAGGATAAAAACATTAGGTTCATGCTATTGTACTCTATTTATCATGGTCAATATGACCCTTTTACCTGCTTTTTTAATTTATTTTTTTAAACCTATTTTTCAGCGCCACTTTTCAACAGCAACTGTTTTTTTTTTGCTGTGACTATTTCAATAGTGACCAATTTATTAAGTGGCAACTAAAAACTTTTTACTACCGAAAAGGGTCTATATCCAAAAAAATCACCGCATTCTTACATTGATTTAGTGTCTTTTTGATTAGGACTATTTTTGACATCGGGAAATTTGCGCAACCAGCTCCCATAAATAATAATGATTTTTCACCACCCTCAATCTGGTGAATATTTTTCGGTAACTAATTAAATCACAAGAGTCTTAATAAATACATATTTTGTCAAATGTGACTTTTTCACCAGTGAAATTTTTTTCAACTTTGATAAAACCCATCATATCTTTTATTGCATGCTTTTGCTTGTACAATGAATTAAACATTTTAGAAGTCAGTAACAATACATTTAAAAAAGGAAATATTTCAAAGAACCTTTAAAGGGACCCTAAAGTCTCAAAAAAAAAAACCAAAACCCTATAACAGGGGTCGACAACCTGTGGCTCGCAAGCCAGATTTGGCTCTTTTGATGGCTGCATCTGGCTCACCGACTGTAACAAGCGGTGCTTGCATACAAGCACCATTCGTTACAGTCTGCCAGTTGAATGCCGGAAGGTTCTGTAGAGACACAGGTCTATCAGCGCTTCAGAGTTTCTAGCCAATCCGAGGCCACTGCAGTCACGTATGAAGTAATTGGTGGCAAATTCAAAAGGGGCTGAGCTGAGCCGCACTTAATATGGCTCTCTCAGCCAAAAAGGTTGCAAACCCCTGCCATATAATATCGTGTACCTTTATATATACATGTAATGTATGTAAAAAATTTTTTAGAAAGTGCCACAAATTTAAGCAGTGCTGTACAGTTCAGCAATACAAATATAATAGACATAGGAAAAGTGCATTATACAATACAAGTAAAATATCACAAGGATACAACACCAAGGGGGTTATTCAATAAGGTGTGAATTCGACTGTCGAATTCGCAAACAGCAGTTTCCCATAGTAAATCCACTACAATCTCCCCATTGTAAAGTTGCGACAAATTTTTAATGTTAAGATAGCGACAATTTTCCCACAATAATGTTGCCACTGCGACAATATTCTTATTATAAAGATGCAACTGCGACAGTAGCAGTCTACTGCGACTGTCTTTAGCTGGCGAATTCGCACCTATACGCAACAATTCGGATATTAGTGAATAACCCTCTGAGTGCCAGGTTGTGGTTGACATAAGATGTTGGAGGTTAAATGATGAGACATTTTTTTTTATAAGATACTTGCATAATCAGTGATCTGGTGTGGAAGACTACCTATTCCTCAATCACTCCAAAGGCAGTGGTGGCGGTTGCAGCGCATGTGCAGTTGAATTAAGCACAGGGAATCATGTTCAGAGAGGAAAGTGATGTAATCCTGGCCTCCTAGACCTGATCACTCCCTTCCCTTAACCCAGGGGTTGGCAAAGTGCGGCTCTTTAGCTGCCTTGTTGTGGCTTGGAACGTACCTCTGAAGCCGAGCCCATGACCTCTGGCGCCTCTTCTGATTGTCGCCTCTTCTGATTGTCGCCGCTGGAGGAGGGTGCGAATTGTCTCTTTCCGGATTTAAGTTTGCCAACCCCTTCATTGACCAATTGCTACAGTGCTGCTGAGTGACAGCAGAGGGAAGTGCTGGGGAAGGACTATGTGTACGAGTGAAGGAGCAGCTAAAGGTAGGAAGAAGAGAAAGAGGTGGAGCAGCTACACAGGATTGGGCAGGGGGATCGAGGGGGAGAAAAGCTACACACTATGAGGCTTTGGCCTGAAAATTGTCTCCCTTTAAATAGCAAGCCTATCACTTGAACGAAGCAACTATGTTGAAAAATACATTTATAAAGAACATTTCTGGCATATATAAAGAGTTGGAATGTATACAGCACACATCTAACGCTAACTCAAATATGTATTCATGTATTGAAATCTGGCAAAACAGGCTCAAATAGACATACTTGTCATTAACAAACAAATGAACGTCAGCTTCCTACAGAAAAACAGATGAAATAAAACATGTCTTTATATTCAATAACACAGTGTTACCTTTACCAGACTGACTCAGGCTCTGCTATGTCAGGAACTATCCAGTAAGGCCTTTCACTTGATCTGGGGTGGACCAACTATTCAAACTAACACTTTTTGACAGAACTCAATGTTTTTCCACTATGGAACAATACTATTTAACCCTAAACCTACCATAGATATAAACTTCAAGTTGCGCTAAACCAGCGGTTATCAACCTTCTGGGGGTGGCGACCCCCGGCGCGGTCGTCACCGTGCCGTGCGTGATGACGTTTTTGGCCGACGTCACCCGCAGGAACCCTTATAAGATGGGTTCCTGCGCGCGCTTCCGGGTGCCGCAGCGGTTCTCGACCCCCGTGGGATGGCCTCGTGACCCACAGGTTGAGAACCTCTGCGCTAAACCAAGCCGGCAAAGGCACCAACGCGTCTCTTTTGGATAACCTCAAGCTTGCTTCATGCCATACTTAAGGACTTCTACGTCCCAAGTGCTGAACTTGCTGCTTGCCTCTGTCCAAGATATGCCCATCACTTCAGTTAGATGAGAGGAGATTTTACGGTACACCAGTGTGACTATAATAAATACAAGCTTATCTGATGCATTCTTTGAGAAAAATACTTTTCAAGCCAACTTAAAGGGGAACTAAAGCCTAAAAATTATTTCAGTTAGATTCCTTATGGACTTTAGAACCTTATGCAAAAAAAACTTCAAAACATATCCAAGTGTACAGTGGCCCTATGAGACAAAGGATAAAATGTGTGTGAAGTCGTCATCTGGGCAGCTCCATGTTTGGCTGTACTATAGACAATGCACATGCTCAGTGTGCTTTGTCTCCTGTAGGTGTACCCTAATTAGAGACTAACGCAAAATATCCTCAATATAAAGTCAGGATATAGCTGAAATCTGACACTGAAGTCAAATTAATCAAGAATAAAGAAATACTGAATTCACTTCAAATCAAACAGAAGAAACTATTCCTGCATTTAAAGGTTGCCTCTCATTTATTTAAAAGCAAACACTTTTGGTATGTTAGTACAACAGGGTTGATCAAAATACTTTCATACATATGCAGTAGATTCTCTGCAGTCCTGCAATGCACAACTGAACTAATTTATTATCAGCTAGCTTTGCAGTATTGATATTTTAGTAATATTGACATTAAAGGGATAGAGTTACCTAAACATCCCTTTTAGTTGCATTCCACATGATAACACCATTGCCTTTAAAAGCGGGAAACTTATGAAATACACCTTATCCTCTGCTCCATAGCTTTTAGAATAAGCTTGCACTCTTTTTTTGAAGTGGAATACTGGCTTTACACATATTAAATGAAATACCGGTAAGAAGGAATCCTAAACTGCAGATGAAGTTCACCTAATAGATCTAAATACTGTAACTGATTAATTTTACCACCATGTAGCTGTATTTTCATTGCCCTGCAGGATGCATTTGTAAATGACATCTTGTTAAAGTAATGATCTGATTTGCACATTAAAAAGGCTTATTCGTGAAAGTGTGAATTCTCAGGTGTAGCAAATTCATATATTGCTATGTTTGTTGAATTTGGAGCAATAGACCTTGCTAAATTTGCTACTTTGACACAACCCAACATTTTGTAAATAGTCAAAAGTCACATACATATGCAAAGTAATGCAAAAAGGTGAGCAAGTTTGTAACTGTCATAAAATGTCAAATTGGATGTGAATTCTCCGCATCAGTGTTTGCTGAATACGCAAAGTTGTGGAAGTAGTGAATAGACACAAATTCATACATTTACCTAATTATTCACACTTTGATGATTACCTAACAAAGTGTGGAGATGGAGCTGCAGATAACCATGTTTTATGAAGATAAATAAATTACAAATGATCCATACAGCCTGTATGTTTTATAGATTTTTCATTGATAAAAGGATGAACTGGTAAAATCCTGCCTTTAAAGCTAATATGTATAAAATACACATAATGCAGAGCAGATAGGGCATTAGCACATTGTATAACTGGACTGAAAACCTCTGCAGTCTATAATGCAGTCTCAGAGCACATTAGTAACAAGCTCTGCAGTGTGGGAGAGGGGTATGGTTAATTTCTGGTAAATACATCATATAACATTGCAACTGTCTTACACACAATCCAAATTCCACAATGCAGTGATCTGGGCTATAAATTAGATTTATTTACCAGTTGTAACAAATATATATTTTTTTAAGTCAAACTGTTTTTCCCCAGTCCCTTAGAAGTACCAGCTGAGAATGTGCAGGGTCACTGAGCAAGGAAAGAGGGTATATAGAGAATAAAGAAGTCTGCCAGTGGCAACTTTACAGACGTCAGTATTTACTTGCTGTTGGGCTGTAGCACTTATGAGTTGTTGTAATAAGCCCTATACATAAGGCACATCATTTTTAGCCAAAGTTTTTGTGAGGCTTTAGTTCCCCTTTAAAGGGAATTTAGCCAAATGACAGGAAATTATCAGCCTCTTTCCTTGCAAATGGTGCAACATTCATACAGAAAATGAAAGCAAAATCTGGCCTATATTATTTTTTAGGCTGTTCTGTCTTTAGGGAAAGCATTACTACATCTTGAATAAAACCCATGCCAGCATGTGAGACAAGCTACAATGGCATTTGCAGGATCAGACATGATTCAGCAGTTGCTCATGAATACAAATGCTACTTTTGATCTCTTTCACTGTATTTGATTGACAGATGGTTTACAGGGAGTTGCATTCTTGTTTCAGGCGCCTCATATCAGAAAGAATGTACTGTGTACTCAATGAGGCTGTGTACAGCATAATAGTATGCCCGAGTGCATCACAGCAAAAAATAAAACCCAAATCAAATAACCAAGGACAGCAAAAAAGACTTTCTTAAACAAACAGGCACACTTGAATGTGAGAAATAAATAAATCATGAGCTTTTAAAGTCATAGAACTCAAATCAAAAAATAGATGCAAAATCTAATCTCAAGTGTAAAAAATAAAATAAAGCCTAGATTATTGAAACTGTATCTGACTCCATACTAAAGGCGGCTGGCATGATAAGCACCTGGCTGTATGAGAAGTAGACTAATTTTCTAAATGTGCAGGTGGAGTTTTTTAAAATAAAAGACCAAATAAAAATGCCCCACAAAATACTTAACATTCAAAAGATTCAAAAATTCTACATTCTATCTATAAGAGTATGATAATTAGCTATTATTAGAGATCAGCAGCTGTACTGTTGCTGCCGGCAGCACTAAGGAGGAGAAGGAACCCTGAAGCGCTGATCACATGAGCTCCCGGGTTCCTATTGGCTCCTGTGACCGATCTGGTCACAGGAGCCCTCCTCTTTGCACAGAGGGAGTCAGCCAGGACTCCCTCTGTGTCAGATCCAGCGGAGAAAAAAACGCCTGGTGGAGTACAGGACCGGGGGGCGCAAACTAGCGTCCCAAGGACCGCGAGTTTGAGACCCCTGCTCTAGAGGAATATTCTTGCTGCCAAGTTTGGAGCCCTTTCAGAATGTGCCTGGTACTGAAAAATGTCTATTTTACAAACTTTTAACAGCATTTTATATTATTTAAAAAAAATTATATACACATATATTTTATAAAGTAATCATCTTCCATGAGACAACATAGACCAGTGATTTTCAACCGGGGTTCTGTGAGGACAACCCAGGGTTCCCCGACACACTGCGTGCAGGTAGGTAGGTTAGCCAGAATACGGTCCTGATCACTGTCAGACAATACCGAAGGCAGCGATCGGGACCGTATCCCGGCTAACAGTGATCAGAGTAGGGGTTCCGCCAGAAGTCTGATGACACCAAAAGGATTCTCCTGAAGAAAAAAAGGTTGAAAAACACTGACACAGACAAAGGAACTAGATAAAGGGCTTATAACACAGAAATTTTCTCAAAGGGTATGCGCAAATTGAAAAAAAAAAAAATCAACCTGCGTATGAGCTTTAAGAAAATTTGGGTAAATTTAGGTGTGAATTTGCCAACTAAAGAAAATCACAATAGACTGCTACTGTCACAGTCGCATCTTTATAATGATAATATTGTCACAGTTGCAACTTTACTATGGAAAATTGTCACGGTCGTGGATTTGCTATGGGAATCCAATGTTTGAGAATCTGACAGTCGAATTCACACCTTAGTGAATAACTCCCAAAGATTTAAGTCTTGTGGAATATTCTTCCATTGCTGACTTTGTTTGGACATTTGAGCAGTGTGGAAGAGAAAATTCTGTTCAGAAAGTACAGATTGTTCTGTCAGACATCCATCTAATTCTATGCAATTCATCCAATATATGCTAACAGGTCTTACAAGCCAAACATAATCTCACTGAATAACCATTATCATTTGGTTACAGACGCAACCTGCTGCATCAGTCAAAAGTCCTGTAGACATGGTACAAATTGCTTAGATAGAACTACAGAAACCTAGACGCTGCTGGAACAGTATACATGAGTGTTGATAATTGCTGGATTGGTATATTCATGTGTGTATATATGTATATCAAACTAACACAAACATCACAAAAGAAGAAACTGGCAAAAGTAAGCTTATGTGTTGGGCTATGTCAGAATTCCTTCAAGACAAACGTGGTTACAAAAGAATGAACTCTAATGTAAATAGATTCCAAGATAAAGAACAGATGGAAAATGTATTTTTAACCAACAGTTTTTTGGTTAGCCGTAATTTAACTAAATTAGGAACATAAAAACTTCCTGGTTTAGAAATGAATACGACTGTACTTCTTGTAAATTTTCAAAATCATTTTATACAGTTAAAAATAACTGTAAATTGATAGAGGAAACAGAACTATTTTTCAAATAACTTGAATTTGTATAAACTTCAGCATATAAGATACAGTGGAAAGGCATGCTGAATGTGAAGCGTAGCTTCAAACAAAACTCTGAGGGTCAACGGACACAAACAGATAAATTACAGAAGAATTTAGGATGTAGGAAAAGGAACATTCCAGTAAGCATACATTTCAAATTGTGTAATACAAAATACCTATTAATAGCAATTACAAAGCATTGATATATTCAGCAGTATGTAAAAGAGAACAATTAGTCACATTTATTCCCAGTCCTATGGAGAACACAGTGCAAGTCTTGCCACAGGTATACATGCTAAGACCAATTCAGTAAGAAACAAATTAATGTACAAATATGATGGATTGTAGAAGAAAACTCATGGTTATGTAATAAGAGCCTCAGTGATGCAGGTATCACCCCATCTCCAACTATTGCTACTCTTCAAGAACACATTCTTGACGTTAGAGTCAACCACACTTATGCCACATGCTTTGTGCTTCAGATGGGCTTTAATTATGCCAAATACTATTACAATAGCACTTCTACACTCAGTTGTATGAATGACTTACAAATAAGGGCCTTATGTACGAAAGGCTGGATAGTAGTAGCATATCACTCTGAAATAACATTTAATTGCCACTTCCCCATGTTCGCTTATTCAGAAAGCTCTGTGATGAGGTGAATACGTGTCTAATTCAGGGTAATTATTACAGAGCACTTTGCATCACTTTGAATGTGCATGTACTGATACTTTGACTACTCAGCAAGCGAATTGTGGGGTCTTTCTCTAAAAAAAAAAATTTTTCTGCAACATTTTGATGGCAACGTATTTTAGGCACCACTTTGCATCTAATTGCCACAGATGTAACAACAATTACTAGTTAAAATTTTTACAATACATCAGGGTGTACTGGTGCAGATATATGGTGATGAATTGTGCTTAAAGTATGGTTCCTGTTACTATTCTAGAGATATTTCAGTCAAGACTTAAAAATGTACCGACCAAGTGCCAGTATAAGAAATTGTCTGCCACGTATGTAATAACAATACAAAAGTAATTCATCCCACTATTCTTCAGCAGAAATACCATTTGTTTAAATTGGAAGCTTTATGGAACAGGGACTTCGCTCTTCTTGTTTCATGAGTGATATATTTTCCAGATTTTATGCTGGTAATTTAATTCACTTGTACAATATTAAGCACTTGCCAATGTCTGTATTATAATTGTACGGTATTTTTGAATTGTACAAGGTTATGTAATCTAGTGGCACTTAATAAATAAAAATACTGTATACATACATATATACTGTACATACACAAGGGGACATAAAGGTGACATTGTCCTTTTGTTATGATAGTTCATGGACAGTACTAGAATGTCATTAATGTTGAAAAAGATAATAAAGATGGCATAGTCTCCTTTAAACAGGTGCATGTGAAGATAACACTTCAATTTAGTTTGTCTGCTTATGACAAATGTTTTATATCAGGGGTCTGCAACCTTTTCGGCTGACAGCCATATAGTGTGGCTCTGCTCAGCCCTTTTGAATCCGGAGCCGGTGACGTCAGCGACTCTGGATTGGCTGGCAACCAGGAAGCGCGGTGATGTCAGCGGCTCCGGATTGGCTAGCAACCAAGAAGCGTGGCGACTTCAACGGCTCTGGATTGCTAGCCAAAGCGCTGAGAGAATTTTGCCTCTACAGTGCTTGCTGGCAATTAGCCAGCAGACTGTAACGAGCGGTGCTTGCATGTGAGCACCGCTCGTTACAGTCAAAGAGCCAGATGCAGCTATCAAAAGAGCCACAGGTTGCAGACACCTGTTTTATTTAATTGCAAATCTGGCAAAGTATCACAGGGCAGTATGCACTTTGATAATTTGTAAGGTGTAGAAGTAACAATATAGCAGGCTACAGAAGGGATCTCCAGCTGATTTCACATTTTAAAAACAAAATGTATAGACTATTACTAAGCAACTTTCGTAAAGATCAATAGAAGCTGGAAGTTGCAACAACGGGAATCAGAGGATCTAGATCCTAGTCTGACTGCATCAACATCAACAAGCATGTCATGCCCCATGACCGATAAAGACACCTATTTCCCATAAATAGTTTGTTGGGGGTATGTGACTGTTGAGGTTCAAAAGAAAAGTGCCCTTGTTTGCTCTGTATACTTTTGTTATGCCACCTATGGCTATACTTGGACCCATGCATAATATTAAAAGAATTCTTTTTGTACACGTTTATAATTCTAAAACAGCTTTCTGACTGCAATCTCTGGGTTCCTGAGGAAGCCGCCAGCCTAGTGCAGTGAAACGCGTAGAACTGAAGTGGTACAGCTGGACTTTCTACATCGATTATTTTTATGTGCATATTATACAGAGAATTATTGTATATTGGATACTTGCTTTTCTAAATAAATTGTGTTAAAGATGTTACACTCTGTGGAAACTTTCAGTCTTAGTCCCCAATGTCACAATTTTAGTTCAACATAATGTTGGTCACCTCAACAGAGCCTGAAAGTCGTGCTGGGCAATTTTCAGGAATAACCTATCCATTGGTGGACACAGATTAGCCTGAAGGTCATACTGAGCCACAATATCAAACCCCCACCTAACCGTTGGCGTCCACGGCAGAGCCTGCAAATCGTAACCGTGGCGCAAGTCTCGCACCTGGTATTGGTCTAAACCCTAATACAATGTCACTGGAGCGCCCCAAAATGATAAGCAGCTTACCGCACAAGTCCAGCTCCCATCCACCTCCAACTCCGATCGAATGTCTCACCCTTCAAATCGGAGGGCTCCTTTCCGCGTATTTCGGTTTCCTTGGATCTCAAGTGCTTTACTTTCCTTGCCAGCCACCAGTTTTCCTTCTGCTCTCCAGAACCACACTCTCCTCCTTTGCGGGCTTTCTGAGGCCCACCCCCACGTGTCTCTCTCTTAACCACATTCCTTTCTTAGCTCCCCCTGCTGTTGCGAGTCCATATCACCTCTCTCTGTCACACACAACTGTCCCTGCGGGTGGACTTCCACCCCCTTACAATGGCATCAACTCAATTGTAGCCTAAGCAAGCTATAATAGAATATCACAACCCAGCCTTTAACTAAAACATTGTGTGTGATACAGTGCATCATTAAGATATGAAAGTAGCAGAATGAAAAGCTGTTTTAGCAGCAATGCTTCCCAGGTGGGAAAATAAGTTTCAATTGTTTTTTTTTTTTTAAACTTATTGCTGTAAATGTGTGTATTTTGTTTTCCAAAACTTCCCTGTGAATTATAAATAATAATGTACCCCCTTCTGGAATTTATGAGGATAATAAAAGTAACCTCAGAGTTCCATGCCTCTTATTTTTGCCTAGAGCCTTTTAATTTAATATGACCATGGAACTCCATGATAGCTATTAATATTCTCATAAATTACAACAAAGGGATACATTCTCCTCTATATTAATAGCACAAACTCAAACCTTACTCATATCTACCTCATAGCTCCCTTACATAAGAAAAATACATGTCTACTATGTTTAAACTAAAGAAATGGAAAGTTACACTTACATCCATCAAAACAGAAAACAAAGCAACTACAGTGTAACCTCGGTTCTCGACCACTATTCGTTCCGGAAGAACGGTCGAGAACCAAAACAATTTCTCCCATAAGAAATAATGTAAACTAGATTAATTTGTTTCTAAGCCCCAGAAATATGCCTATTTACTGGCCTAATTTTTATATAATATGTAGAAAAACATGTATCTAAACAAGAAATATGAATTAAAAGTGTAAATACTGTATTTATTAAAACAAAATAAAATACAGTACAGTATTAAATCTAATACAATTGCTTATCATTTACCAACCTTTATGACAGCATTGTGATGGCATACGGGAATGAATGTGGAGGGAGGAGGGAAGGGGGATAGTCATTGTTTTGAAGGGGAGTCCCCTTCCATAAAAACAGAGGGTAACTGCCCTTCGGGTGTTTTTTCTCTTCTCTGTCTCTTTTGCTCAGGAGAATCTTGCTCTGCAGTTTGTCTGTTTTCTTTACGGAAGAACCTGTCAATTGTTTGTTGTTTTTGTCTCATTATCAAAATTTTTCTGAAAGTGGACATAACTATCATTAAAAATGTTAACTGCTCTATTTGCTACGACTTTATCAGGGTGATGTTTTTCAACAAAATTAGCTATTTCTGCCCATTTAGCACACATTTCATGAATTAAGCCACTTGAAATATTTTCCCCTCTCTCCTCGTCATCAGATGAAATTTCTTCGACCATATCCTTCTGCTGCTGTTCATGTAGGTGCATCAATTCCTCGGTGGTTAACTCAGCAGCGTGTCCTTCCACAAGTTCATTGATGTCGTCTTGTTGAATCTCAAGCCCCATGCTCTTTCCCATGGCCACAATATCATCAATCACAGCAACATCTTCATCAATGACAGGAGCTGACTCAGGTTCTAAACCCTCACAGTCCCTTTCTGGCCAAAGTTTTCGCCATGCCGAATACAATGTGCGATAAGTGACATTACCCCAAGTAGTGTCAATTAAATTTACACAATTCAGGATGTTGAAGTGTTCTTTCCAAAATTCCTTCAGAGTTAACTGTGTGTCATTTGTCACTTCAAAGCACTTGCGGAAGAGGGCCTTTGTGTACAATTTCTTAAAATTAGATATGACCTGTTGGTCCATGGGT
>WMED01002119.1:0-25120 GCA_019650415.1 Pipa parva
TGGTTAAATGGACAATAAATCACATTATCATCAAGGTTTATAATAATTATTGATGGTATATAAATACTCAAGTTAAAGTTGCTAGCGTAACATAATTTATACTGATAACACAGCTACACATTACATTGCTTTTGTAATCTAAGTAAGGATTGCATTTTACAGCTGTTTCTCTGTTTGCCTGCACCTGATTAGACTTTACATTGGCAACAGTACTATCAGCTCCAGCTGTAGTGAACATTCTAAATGGAAGTGTTTCAGTAATTCCTTATTAAAATGTTTTATAAAATATATGTCATATTTATTACAAGTTTCAAACATTGATAATTCAGCTCAAACATTTATTTTATGCACATTAAGTTCAGTAGGAGTAGTCGTCTTTAAGGAAAAGAGCTCATGTAATGGTTGGTAGTCTTGCTGGATTATCCATAAAAAAAAAATCATTAGAATAATAATGAGTCTAACTATATATGTAACTGTAAGATTTACATGAATATATTTTAGTGATTTCTCTACAAATAGCTATCATTGTTGCACTATCGATATGAGAATATGTAGTTCATGCTCTTGATGTTTAAGAGGTATTTAATCCATCTCTGAATACAAACAGCATGTCTAATGCACCATGTAATTCTTTGAGAACTGTAACCTCTTCTCTGGATATCAGAGTGTTTTTCAATGTCAAGAGAGTCATTTCCAGGAATTCGCTGCTACCACAAGCTTTTCATGCTGCACAAATTCTATTAAAAAAAGAGAACAATATACTTTTCTTGTACAGATGGTAATGGTAATTTTTCTGTATTCTTATGTTTATTGCTGTAAATAGTAGTTTTTTGCAGAATAGGCCAAATGGCTATAATTTATCTTCCTATATAGAAGACATCCATGTTTGTCTCCAAACTCCTTACTTCTTTACTTTGCCATGCAAGGCATTTACATTCTTGCTTCATGATTTAAGTAGCAACTAAGGACACACAAGAGGTTATTGATTAAAAGTGAGAATTTGCCTGTCTTAGTGAATTCACATCACTTCGGGTGGCTATGCTATGGTTTTCTACTCCTTATTGAGTGGACAGTGAATTCCCAAAGAAAATCCACGACGGTGTCAGAATTCCCATAGTAAAGTCACGACCGCGTCAGTAGCAGTTTATTGTGTAGTGTGCGACCATTGTTAGCTGGCGAATTGGCCACATCGCAGAATATGGGGATGTGGCGAATATGGGGAAGTGGCAATTCATTCCTTTACACAACTATTCACACTTTTGCCAATAACCCCCCACAGTCTCTGCCTATCGGGGCAGCAAACACCTGGATATGGAAGGTACAACAAATCACATTCACTGGAATTTATGGAAAACTGTAATATGCTTCTAGTGTCCGTGAATGCTCGACTTCTATTGTATACAAAGGGTCCAAACGGCTCACCAGTGGTGGCCCAATACGTGGATGAAAGTTGCATTCATAGTAACCCTTTTATTTAGGTTTGTGTTTATTTAGGTTATTATGATAGCTAAAACTGTAAACTTTAAGAAATGGGTGTTTCAAAGTAAATGGTTGTTTTTCCTTAAAAACTGCAGGATGGGTTGGGGTGTTTGGATCTATGAAGTACCTATGCATATTAAATATGTTTTTTTTTCCAGTGGGTTGTGTGCCTCAGTATTCTTTTCTAAATGATAAAGTTTCTGGTGGTAATAGTTATGTCATCTCCATTTGATATGGTAGTTTTGCTAGTTATCTGAAAGGTGCATTTATTCGTTTATTTTGTTCTACATTTCATAAAGCATTATTTTTAATTTGGAGGGTCTCCTGGGTAGGAAAGGGTATCTACCAAACATATGTGGTATTGTTATAGTTGGGATGAACGGAGACTTTACTGAACAATATTGGTTTTCAATTTAACTATTTACCAAAAATATAACATGTTTATTTTTTCTTTACATATTTCA
Organism: Pipa parva; assembly: GCA_019650415.1. Classification (NCBI taxonomy): domain Eukaryota; kingdom Metazoa; phylum Chordata; class Amphibia; order Anura; family Pipidae; genus Pipa; species Pipa parva. The sequence continues at coordinate 1,944 of WMED01002119.1, forward strand.
CCCAAAATAATAAGCAAGCAAAGATACAATTACAAATATATTAAATGTTAAAGCCCAAACTCTGCAGGAAAAAAATAAAGCAATATACATTTTATTCCCTGGAAATCATATTGCTTTCCCTGCAAAAATCCAAGTTAAACAAATACCGTGTAAAATACTTAACAACAGCTCTGCATAAAGTAGTAAAAAAAATGTACGGATACGGAAAGGGTTAAAGATGTTATCATGCGCAACCAATTTAATATATTGGTAAATGTTCATTCATTTTATGAATAGTTACGTTTGTATTTATTTTCAGAATTGCTATGCAAAAAAAAACAACAAAAAAAACCCTTTTAATTAATGTTTTACCCCCACACCTTTCTATAAAAGTACAATTTTTTATATAGAAAGCTTTGAGATATTACATCAGAATACAAATACTTATCATGTAAATTTCTACTAATTCTAATTCTAGATATTGTAACGTTACAGTCCTAAAAAAAAAATATGCTGCCTAGCAACCGATATTCCTTTGACACTAAGTATAACTGCTCAAGAAACTCGATCTAAAATGAAAGCTTCTAATAACCTATGCTATCAATGCTGTCTTTCTAGGCCATACTATAAAGACACCAAAGCTGTGACAGACAGATGGCAGAGACATGCTGATTATAGATATTCTTTTCTAACACAATATAATTTCCAAATGATTTTCATAGACATTAGTGTAATCAGAACCATTTGTACCTATCAGGAGTGGTTCAGATTCATATTAATACAAGAAAATCCAACACTTCTGCTCTGTCTAACCTATAACAGATAGGGACAGTTATAAACTAAATGCTAATCATACAAAAGGTTTGTGTTAGGGGTCAGTTTTATAACAAAGCTGAAATTTGAATGTTTGTGTAGAAACTTGTGGTTTCATACTAAAATTCAATGGTTCAGAACAAAATTTGTTTGCTTTTTTGATTTAAAGTCCAGATTGAAACTCTACTCAGGACTGTATTTTCACTCACACCATGCTGCTCTTATACCAGTTTGGCATTGTCTGTGACCAGGAGAAGACATGGGGCTCTGCAGTTAAACAAGAATTCTGCTACTGCACTAGCTTAACTTGACAAAATTCAACAGGAACAGGAAGTAAAGAGAATTGCAGCCTGCAGAGAGAGGAAATTAAGATTGGCGCTGAGGCAAGTAGGAGGCAGGGCTGGAGCATAGCATTGAGTATTCCAGCCACCCCCTTCAGAATCACACCTAATGAGCCTGGAGTTCCCCTTTAGAACACATTGCATGTTTTACACCTTTATGTTTAGAGACCAACAGTGGCCATGACTATAAAACTAGTCTAGTACCCAGCATACTTCAATACCTAAAATGGAATAATTACACTATCATGAAATTCTTTCAGCATAATTTATTTTCATCATTTGCTTGAACACTAGTGAAAAAGCTATCAGGATACCTGTTGCAGTCCAGGAAAAAAATGTTGTACTGGGGATAAGTACAAATTTGTAACAAGCAGTACTTCGTTACAAGCTCAAGTTCATCAGTGTGATAATGATTCTGGATTTAGTTTCCCAATGACTGGCATTTGTGGAAGCTTTGTATAATAGAATACTGTCAGGAGAAACCTGCATCATTATTAGGTTGACCTGTAAGTAGTTGGCAGAAGTACAATGTGACAAGCTGTTCTCCCCTTATATTGAAGAGATATTTTTAAGAAGTATCATCTGACTCACTGAATTTTTTTTTTTTTTGCTTTTTGAAATGTCTTCCTCAGAGATCCTCAGGGCGTAGGGGGCGACCTCGTTTTCTAGGCGCCTCTGTGACCTTATCATGTTAATTCAATGTCATAACCTCTTAACTAATTTCTTAAGTTTCAGTTAATGGACCAAGTGAAAAAGAAGGTAGGGATCTCATTTTTCACTGTTTGTGGATAGATTAAGGTAACATTTCATTAACTGGCCAATAACTACAATGTCTGTGCAGGGACTAAGGGAACATTTATAGTAAACAATCAATCCAATATTAATTCAGTTGTGCTTTTCTTATCTATTTGAACTCATTATGCTATTTAACTCTGCAATTCAGCTTACATCAACAGTTTAGAGCATTTAGCAAAATTGTGTGGCTACTATGACTTACTGTCACTACTGCATTAAATTCTCCTCAGTCACAGTGGTTTATTGGATGAAAAGATGTCCTTGCTTACATTTAATTAGGTGTCAGATCTACATGCACTAGAGGGCTGCATATTGATCCTCAGATTGTTCACCCATCTGTACAGCGACTGAAATAATTTGAATATTTTTTTATCAGAATTTTGTTAACAACCCATCAAAATTCACAAACCATGATCTATTTTATTGTTATTAGCAGCCATTTTATATCCATATAGTAAACTGCTATAACTACTATTTATGTGTGTCACATAACAGCACTTAGCTCCTATAAATGAGATAAAGAGACCTGCAGGCTGGTAGAGGACTTTAATCAAATTAGATCTTTGGGCTGTCATGTGAATATAAGGTCTGAGAGCATAAAATCAATCTTGGCACTTGTATAGAAATGCTTAATAGATTTTCAAGGGAATTCATCAACAGGTGCAATTGTGTACAGAGATCTAACCTATAGCAACCAATCAGAAGTTGACTTTTATAATTATAGTTTCTCTATACCAGTCCTTCTCATACTGTGAGGCACACCTCACTTGTGAAATAAATGGTAATGTTCAGTGAGGCCCACGGTTATTCTAGCATTAAAAATTAGGTTTTGAATAGTAACACTGCCAAATAACATTTGATACTTTTGTGTAAGTGGTGTTTTTATGTATGGCCTTTCTATAATATCCTGTTGATACATACATTGTAGAGGCCTTTTATGATAACTGCATATTAAATATTTTTGGGGCAAGGAATGTTAAAAATATTTTTTTCAGTTATGCTATTGTCAGTCAATTTGGGGGCTACCAGTTTCATTTAACTTGTGTAACTTGGCTGTGATGATTCCTGAAAGCCCTTGTTATAATAAGAGATGGTAGCTGTGTGTCTGCAAATTGTGATTTATTATGTGAAAGCAATTTAAAATGTATATGGCCACAACTGTATAGTATTCGTTAGACAAGGCCCGAGAGTTGACCATAAGGAGAAACTGAAAATCAAGTAAAAAAAGTTTATCACTACTCTGTTCCATATAATGCTAAAAGCTTATTGGTTTCTGAGTTACCAAACCTCTGGGGGGAAAATGGCCCTGTTGATGCATTAACTTAATTATATTTTAGAATTGGAGTAGTCCTGCAAATTGAAATACAGAGTAAGAGAAGAAAGATAAAAAGAGGAGGCACTGGGTTACAGGCTGGGACATCAAAGGTAATAGGCAAGGGATTATGGGCATAGAAGGAATTGTGGGAACAGATGTTGATTGCTGCTGATCACTTCACTTGGTAGTGTAATTAGACACTAGGCTTTATAACCGAAGAGTAGAAGAGAACCCTTAAAAATTAAACAAGTCTAGAGTTTGTGAGTTTACTTGTATACATACAAAGAAACCTTACACTTTAATGTAGAATATGGTGAAACAACCACCTCAACCTCAAATAATGGCGTGTCTGTAAAAGTCTGCTCCATTTGCCCATTATTATACAGCAAACATAAAATAGAAAAAGTCTGCAACCCCGTAATAATTACTGGGTAATGTATTAAAAGAGGGTCTAAACCTGACCCCAGGACCCACTAGCAAACATATATGTACATTATATGACTTGGTCACTGCAGAATGATTCATAACCTCAGACCACTTTACATCTCATTTCCAATTAAAGAGGACAGTTCTCTGCTCCACTCACAGAGCTAATAGTGCATCAGTGTGGATGTAAATAAAGCAGTGCCACACTTCAGAACTGTTCTTTAATTTCCCAAACAAAAGTATTAAACTTGATTCTTTTCACTAGATAACATGGTACAACATATGTTTTCGACTTATCAGCTATGTAATACAGCAATTGAAGGCTTTTCAGTCAAGATAAAAAGATTATAAGTCAGTTTTTATAAATGGTATAATAAAAATGTAAAAAAAAAATGTATGTAGGTAAACACCGAAGGTAAAAACAGAAAAATAAAAACCCATCTGGATTAACATGACAGTTATTTATATAAAGCACTTGTAACAATGTTATCTTTGAAGCTATACCCATAAATTGTATTGTTTTCTGTCTAGTTTTATTTAAACAGACCTGACCCATCTTTACATAATAAATAGTCAGCAAGTGTGCCCAAAAGCCCAATTTGTAAAGCTAAATATCATACTTTATAGACAAAATGTAACATTTTTGGAAGTGAAAATAGTGACTATAAATGTATTTGAGGCATTTTCATTTTTGGTGTTACTCTGAAAATGAAGGCTCCTGTTGGTATTTATACACCTGCTGCGACTGTACATGATATCGATAACTACATTTCTAAAAGGGAGGGGTGAGGCAAAAATTGCAATTTCCCTGTCCCTCAGTCACTAAAAGAAATATTGTAATGTCAGTAAGCAAATGACTAATTGTATGGAAGTATAATCTTATTTATAAAGTGCCACAAATTTACACAGCTCTGTACAATTCAACAACACAAATATAATGCAGACATGGAAAAAGTGCATTGTACAATACAAGTAAAATATCACGAGGATATTTCAATTTTAGTACCAGGTTGTAGTTGGCACAAGATGGTGGAGGTCCCTGTCCTGTAGAGCTTATAATCTAAATAAAGCCTGGATAACCATTCACAATCAAATAGTAAAAATTAGTAATAAAATAAACTGAGATTTTTTTCATAGGTACAGCAGGCTAAAAAAAACTGTATTATCTCCACCATGAACAAACGTTCAAACGTTAAATCTCACTTTCTTTTGTTATTACAGCAGGTTCTTACTAACCCTACAGGAAGGGAAAAAAGTACAACACAAAAAAACCCACTCTAACTAAATTACATCATTATATGAATGATCACTTTGGTCTCAAAGGAAGTCATTTGTATCTTGACACAGTATGAATTTGTCAGTGTTACCCAATAGACAGTTTTTGCATTTAAAGTGTAGTGCTATCTTAAAAACCCTTCAAATTGTAGAGTAAATCTTCTGGAAATGCTGCGCACAAAGACCTCCCTGTTTCATGAACATTTGTTTGCATGAAGTATGAAGAGGACTGTTCATATCAGCTACCACAGCACTTACAAGGCTCTAAGATTCAGAAAATCACAGTGCTTTGCTTGTGCCCTTGGGCAAAAGGTTCAGCATTTTATAATGGCTATCAGATTCATTCACAAATTCAGAACTGAAAAACTAATGCCCAACAAAGCTTTAGGCTACAAATAATGTACCTGAGGCATAGGGCTTATAGCAGTCCAGAGATGTTCAAGGAGCATGGAACTGAAGATCTATGATATCTATATAATTTTAGTATGAATTTATAAAAAAGTGGGTGAAAACACTGAAATTTTCCTGTCTCTCAGCCAAAGTGAGAATTTGACTGCGGAAGTGAATTCTCATCACTTCGGGTGGCTACGCCCTGATTCTCTACTCCTTACTGACTAAACAGCAGATTCCCATAGTAAATCTGCAACCGCAGACCTGATAACTTAAGCTAAAGTCTTTATTTCCCTGATTTGAGTAAACTGTTCTCAAACTGTACACTCAAAAGACCAAAAAAAAATAGAGACCAAAAGGCCCTAGGGTCACTTCACTCCAACAGATGCAAATTTGCTACTCCTTATTCAGTAAACAATAGATTCCCCTCAGAGAAGAAGCGAACAGAGTTAAACACTATTTCACACGTAGTAAAGCGTGTAGTGTTGTGAATTTGATCAAGTAAAGTGAAGTCATTTTCCAATTATTCTCATGGATCTGTTTAAAGAAGACAATGTCGCTCAAACTGAATTTTTCCTAATGTCAAAATACTATCAATGGGCAGGATTGATTATAAGGATGGTGTCAGGAGTATTATTTCCCTGTGTTCTTCGCTCAAGCTCTGGTCTCCTTGCAACGCTGGGAACGCTGCCTCATGTCGCAAATGCACGCTGACGTCACGGGTACTTCACAGTCATGCGCTTATGATGTGGTTCGCAGTGATCACATGTCTGGCTCCTTTACTATATAAAGGAGCTTGTCAGTAGTATCGGCATCCAATTATAGGACTCATTTTGTGCTCCTGGGTGTGTTAAGTATGGTTCCTGATTCTGACCTTGGCCTGTTCCTTGTTCCTGTTTGTCTGCAGCCTGCCCTGACCTTCGATTAGTTCTTTGACCAGGACTCCTTGCTACAAGCCCTGACTCAAGCCTGTTTCCCGACTTACTCCCATTCCTACTGTTTCTGTGCCATGCTTTCGGATATCGCGACCTGGGTATCTCCACAGCTAAGCCCTAACCTCCTTGCAGGGGCTCTAGGTGAAAACTGGGGTTACCTTAGACTCCACGCCTTAGGGTCTGATTTTAGCTCTAGCATCCTGTGTTCAGCTGCTACCTTCTACTCCTCACCAAGCCACTGTCATCACATTTGATCACCGCTACTGTGGCCATGTCAAAGTCACCTACATCAATCCTTCCTATTAGTAGTATTTTGACATTAATGTAAGAAAAGACACAGTGATACAGTGATAGTGACATATTCTCCTTTAAACAGATCCATGGGAATCATGGGAAAATTACATCACTTTACTTTGTTTGGACAGATTCGCATCACTACACATCTTGCTACTGTTTAATGGACTACAATGTGAAAATATCTCTAAAAGCATCCATCGCCACTTGCTTCTTCATCAAGAGAACCCTTTGTTTAGTGAATAAAGAATAGCAAATTTGCATCTGCAGGAGCATAGCAACGCAAATTCTCCATGCCTGTCAAATTCACACTTTGATGAATAACTCCTTCGGTCTCTAAGTAATACCGACCTATATTAGTCAGTGTGATGAATAACCCTTTCAGTCTCTAAGCAATACTGAGACTCAGGGTACACTATGCAAGTGCCTTGTATTTAAAATTAAAATATGTAGCTATGAAAGAAGCAAACCCATAAGCACAGATCTGTACAATCATTGGACTATTATACATTATGGGCAAGCAGAAAAAAGCACTGTGTATAATTTATCACCTTGCCTAGCTTTTTTTTAGCCTTTAAACTCTCCATGGGCTTAAACACTTAAGTCATCATTAAAAGCAAAAGAAACAAGAAAAATAGAAAGCATAACCACCATTTATTTAATTACCCTTAATGTTAAGCCATCTGCTTTGAAAAACCAGAAAAATGCAGCAGCATATGGTGCAAATTATAAATACAAATTTCATTTAAAAATTTTTTTTCTTGACTATAATGGCAGTAATACCATGTTTCCATCCTCTGCATCTTGATTATTAAAGTAGATTGTTTTGTCTCCATGTGAAATACAATTCTCATGAACTGTTGTACAGTAGCATAAGAAGACATGAGCTATATTTAATAAAATTAATATTTACAATGTGTGAATATGGGATCATTTTCAACACAATGGTTACGATTAGATGATTATAAATCATGCAATAGTGAAATATTGAAAGCTATTAGGGATCTACGTGATTATTTGCTACTCTTATTGTAAAAACCAGTAACACCAGAAAAATAAAAATTCGCATTTGAACAGTCATTTCAGTTTTTCAAACACAACACCTGTAAGAATGTTATCTCTGTTCATTGCTTTGGGTATGTAGATCCCTCCTAAATCGTGATTTAAAGGATCTGATTGGAGGAGCTATAATGTTATCATTTAGCCCCGCCCAACCCATAGAAGAAAAGTCAGGCTGACAGGGAAGATGACAGAGAGAAATACTGTATAGAGGTTCATTTTTTTAAATACATATATATTTACAAAAATGTTTATTTCATTAGTAGAACTTAAATTAGTATTAGGGTTTTGAGGTGACGGGTACACTTGAAAGTGATATATCCTACTTTCCAGAAATGTTCTAATTTCTTGAAAGCATAGATTAAATATATAGATTTAAAGGCACTACTGACATTTTTTTGTTGTTACTATCATTTTATTTCATTTTAACATAAACTTCCAACCACAGATGATACACGCATCTGTCTGTATCATAAGACTTTAAAATGAGATATTCTATAAATTTGTATTCTCTATATGTACTGTATTGTAAACAGGTGAGTGGAAGGGTTGTGGATGGGGTATATGTGCCACTAAGGTTTATTATGGCAGTGGCATAAATCCCAGTTAATTCTTGCTTGGCAGTATAAGATTGGCTAGACCAGCGATGGTTAACCTATGGCATGCATGGTAGAGATGGCACGCAGAGCCCTCTCTGTGGGCACTTGCACCATTGCCACCACTGCTTTCCTTGATCCCCCCAGCGAGCGAGCAGTTTTCAGGTTGGATCCACAGCTTACACTGAAGGAGCATTCACTTTCTGATAGGATAGCTGTGGCAAAGCTCCTCCACCTATGCAGGCGCGATGTCGTCACTCATCAGCACCTACACTTCAGGGGAAGATGCTGGTGAGTGACGTCACTTGGTGCCAAAGAGGTTCGCCATCACTGGCTTAGGCTGTTTTTTAAATGGATTCGGGGACCGGGATTTAGGAGTGCCTGAAGAGCTTGGGAAAGAAGGTCACTCCTATACTCCATCCTGGGGTTTTCCCTCTGGCTGAAAACATGCTCAGCTGTGCTTTATTAGGAGGAAAAGGAAGCAGAGGCCTGGAGGGGGATGAAGCTGCTTACAAGCAGGAAAATGGGGAACCAAAAAGCTGGATTGGGGGTGAGATTCCTCCTGTTATAGTTCCATGTAACTGAACTGTTTTGGTTTAAATAAGCCTGTTTATTGTTATAAGCAGTATTTTGAGGAAGAGAGCATATTTACTGTTTACACTCTATAAGCTGAAGAAAAGCCTGTATACGTTTAGCTGTGAAAAAGCTGTGTTATTCCTTTCTGTTGTTTGCACCAGTGGAAATTAATAAACTGGACAGCTATTTTTGTTTAACTTTTGGCCAAGTGTGCCTGTTTTTGTTCATAGTCCACAGATCCCGGTCTACAGTATGTAATGGTAACTTTGTTTCCCAGTCACCATTACATAAAATGGGACACATTTTCGGAAGATTTTGTGTACGTTTTGAAGCTGTTTTTTTATGCCGGCATCATCCACACCTTGCAAACACTGCCCAAAAGGTAACTAATGTCACAACATTCATTTCTCATTTAATATATAAGACTACAACATAGTTATGTAATATGTATTTCTATCTGCTATCAATTCTTGTCTTGGTTACAGTTTACCACACATTGGATCCTGCTTTAGGGTCTCCCTATCATCTACATTCCCTGTAGAACTCCTGTTATGTATAAATTGTTTCCACTAAAGCTGGCCACACCTCAGAATAACCTTTGCAATACATGTAGTACTGTATAACATGTAATACAGTATGTTTGTTTTCTGTTTACTTTCTTGCATGCTCTCTTGATTGAAGGAACCTGGAATTTAATCATGTTTAAATATGTAGCCACCTAAGAGGGTCAATTTCTATTGGCATGGCCAGTGTTTTATGTGTGCCCTTATTTTGATCGCAGATGTGACCACATAAACAATGATTCCAGTGTTTAGTTTGTGCTACATTATTGCATACAGCAATGACCACATAACAATGACATCTTGCAGAAGCACTGTGCAGAGTGTTAGCTACTAATCCTCAGCAAACTACACTGAATACAAAACAGCCTATCTGTAAAGGTATCAAGCCAGGCATTACTTACTAGAGCACTTGATTTAGTTTGGTCTAATCCAAGAAATCCAAGATGAAGTACTTACATTAACACACTTGAATTTAACAGCATTCAAACATAACAGTTATTATGTCAGACCTGCCAACATACTTCATTATGCTGTATGCAAATATAAATGTATAACTCAGATCTCCAAATTTGATTTGATTTTATTAATCCATAGTGTGTTATTTCCTAGAGATACAAAACAGTGTTTAGTAATTTGAATGGTTCCTTTAGAGATCTATAATCTGCTGTTAGCTAGCAGTAGTAACTCTAAGATACACATCATAGTGAAGGGACAGGTAGTTTAACATCTGCTGTAGAGCACAGGCTGGAGAATTGTTGGCTACTACATTACAGTTTAGCGGCTCACATAATTCCACATCAACTTATTTAATAAACTAAATTATTCATTGCTGCTTTGCAAGACTTACTGCAAAATTAATCTCAAGTACCAATAAATGTCACCCATTATACTTGATACCACCAGTCACAGAAATCCTCTGTTTCATCTGCTTTTCACTTATGAAAATAAAATATTTATAACAACTTCAACATATTTTACACAACAATAACATTTTTCACTTTCCAGTTCCAGCTTTAACACCGTCTCCATTCTCCACATACTCTCACAATGCAATCCCAGACTTAACCTTTATCATCTCATCTAGTCCTTTCCACTCCCGCTCATATCAGATTCCCACTATATTTTCTGCCCCAATAATAAGATGCTGGTACAGTGATACTGCAGGTTCCTTGTCAGTAAGATGTTTTCTCACTAAAAGAAAAAATTGCTTTCTTTACGGAAACCTGATACAGATCCAAACAAAGTATACAGTAACATTCTGTCAAAAGAAATATAGAAGGAAATCTGTATGTGGATCTGCATAATATATCAGCAATTTCACTCACCAGGAATACAATTCACAAAACACAAACCCAATCAGACACTGATGTTGTAACCTATAGCAACAAACAAGCAATTAGTTTTGATCTGTCTGCTGCAGTGACTGGTTGCCGTTGGTTGCACCAAAAGTGCAAAATTTTCAACTATTATAAATTTCTCTCCAAGATTAATATGAAAAGGGAAATATAGATTTTACTAAAAACTAGAGGTTTCGAATTAGCAAAATTTGAGCCATGGCTTCACTTTGGCTTGACCCAAACTATTATATACTACCAGTCAAGACCTCATTCCATGCATATCTAATTGTGCGCTACAACCTTTATTATACAGTTTTCATCTTTCAATAGACATATTTGTAGTCACCATTGGGGCCTCCCAAAGTCCCAGGTCCCTAGTAGAGATGCTACCCCTACAGCAGGGGCTATTGGCAAATAAAAATAGGGCCTTTTAAAGGAAAAGTTACTTCCTATAAACAGCCATTTACGTAATCCCACCATCATTGGTTCAAACTGAATAAAACCTTTACTAACCTTTAGTTACCTTTACTAACATATAAATAAAAGAATGGCAGATCCATCCATTTTAAATATAATGGGGCAAATTTACTACCGATAAGTGGCCAAAAACGCAAACTCACAATATAGCCAAACTGAGAGTTCTTTGTTTGATTTTTTGGCAAAACAATATTTTTTCCAACAATATTTTCTTCTGCAGCAGTTCATTTGCTGCTAAATTGAGCAGTTTCTTTGCAAAAAGGCCATTTGTTTTGCTTCTAAATCTTCACCAAGACCAGTACCTCCTATACTTTGTAACTAACAGCAGGTGCTGACCAGTGAAAGCACAAACAAATAATGCTAACAGGGGAACTTTAAAACAAAACATATATAGAGTAGCACGGTGTGTAGAAAGAACTATACCAGTGGGATGTGGTGCACAATTATCCAATACATGCATTAATGACCATTAAAAAGGAAAATGGCATGCACTTAACATATCCTCCAATAATCTAAAACACTCCAAGAGACTTTTTTTTTTTTTTTGTATTTTATTCATTTTTATATAGTGCTACTATATTACACAGCGTTTTACAGAGGTTCATCATTCACTTCAGTCCCTGCCCTGTGGACTTTACAATCTAGTTTCCCTATTCAGTTAAAAGCATATGTTTTTGGATTGTGGGAGGAAACCCACTTAAGTGCGGGGAGAACATACAAACTCCATGCAGATGACATTTCAATTCTTAGATAGCTGATCCTAATCTCAAGCTGCAGGCCCCACCTAATGCATTTAGTTGGATACACACACCAGTAAAATGATTTGTGGTACACTTACAGTTGATACAAATGCCCAAGATACCAGTTGTTTGTGTTTTAAAATAACAACAGCTTATTAACAGAAGAAGGCACTTTAGTATCTTGCAGCTAATAAGGCAGATCAGATTGTAGCAACAATGATAGCTCAGTAAATAGTTATTAATCTTAGACAACACTCAGTTATTTTTCCAGTTGCCCAGTGCCCTGAAATATTGCTTCAGGGATATCTTAGCTAGCCTCCCAACTCCTCCTCCGGGGGGCTTTGCAGGGTATATCTCCATCCATCCATGGAATCAATCTAGCTTGCTAGCCTATGCCTTACAAGCTTTAACCCCTATTGTTAAGTATGTGGGAAAGCTAGGACAGTCAGACACCTGGGTCCATTACAATCCTTGGTGGGGCGTAGCACTACCCATTACATAGCTGTTCCGAACTTTCATCTTCTAAGTTTAACTCTTACAGAGATTTGCTTTTCTGGACATAACAGCAGATTTGCTGGTAGGGTAATAGGTCTCCAATAGGTCTTCAGTCTTCAAAGTAAATGTCTAAGCAATATATAACCTCAGGAGACTACTAAACTGAGTGATGCAAAAGGAGACCATTAGTGTACCTTGAGAAAATATCAGAGATGCTGTTGATTATTTCAGTCCCTTTAATATGAAAATAGTAGATCCGTGAGCAAATAGGCTTAACAAATTATACTATATAATACAAATTTAACACATAATAAAACAGTTACTAACAAGTGAGAATACTTTTTCAGAAAAAGAATTTCAGCATTACTGCTTTTTGACATTGATTTAAAATTACACATACATCTTAATAAACTCAGCTCCTGTTGGGTTATGTAAAGGTCAGACTGCCTTCATCACTGATTAATGAAACAAAGGATATAGGGGCAGTCAGCAGCTGCAAAAGCCATTTTAGGTAAGATCTTACAGCAGAGTTAGAAAAATGAATTCTCAAACTAAAAACCTTCACAGATGTGGACAAATGTGCTAAATTAAATATATTTAGGAATAAAATAAAAATGCTAGGAGCTTTTTTGATTTTTTAATGATAGCTTATAGAAATCAGATTTCCTTGTATATTGTTTGGGAAATGTAATATAGATACACTGTTTTTATTACATAAAAATAACAATACAAGCAGGAGGTTTATACTTATAAACTGACATTTTGTATTATTTTGTTTTCTTCTGGATCAATATTAATGGGATCTGTGAAAGGTTGACTGAAGCACTAAAGCTCAACATATATATATGTTTATATATATATATATATTTTCGCATTATTTTTAGTGGCCATGCACAAATAACTAGGCTACTAGGCTATTCTTCAAGTGAGTAGCGAATTGGAGTAGCGAATTTGGCAAAGCGTACTGTGTCGAATTCATCAGTTTCTCTTCGCCAGATCAAAGTGACAAATTAGGGGGTTAATAGAAGGGCCCCTGCTGTCTGACTACGTCACACTATGCCAAATATCAATTCTATTTGCTTCTTCACTCTGGGGGCAAAATTAATTAAAGCCAGAAAGACCGCTCTGGGTCTTTCCAACTTTACCAAGTGAAATCTTGTTTTGTTCTTGCGAGATTTCGTTTGAGATAATGAGATCAAGTTTCGCGATCCCGAATTTTCAATATTTTTGATGGAAAGGTAGCCATGCTGCTAATGTAAAACTTGGCTACCTTTCCATGTAAAAAATTTGAAAACTCGATCTCAAATGAAAGTCAAGACCACTTTAATAAATTTCACCCTGGGAATGAAACGCCTAGTGAATATGGGGTAGAGATTTAACAACTATTGGTAGGTAGCAACCTGAAGTGATGGAAATTCAATTCAAAGTCAAATTCTCACTTGATGACTAAGTTCTTTAATCCCTTTGTATACTTAGAATACTGCTTTACACAGCCCATTGTGCCTTACCGGTGGTACATTACACTGCTCACTGATAATTACTCTCTTATATTATAAATAACTTCTCTGCCCTTTAAAAAGTATGATGATATAAACCCCTTAACCATAGCCAGATTAAAGTGCACCTGTCACCTCAAAACTAATACTAATTTAGGTTGTACTAATGAAATAAACATTTTTGTAAATATATATGTATTTAAAAAATGTACCTTTAAACAGCGTTTCTCTCTGTCATCTTCCCTGTCAGCCTGATTTTTCTTTCCTGAGTTGGGTGGGTGGGGATAAATGATGATTGACATTATAGCTCCTCCAATCAGATCCCTGTTAAATCACAACTTTAATGTAAAAACAATGACCAAAAGTCAGGAAGGTATAGCGCCCAATGTAAATGATTAAAGTTACAATGATATGTAAAGTCAGTGGAATTACCAATAGGTGAAAATTTCAATTGTCAATGTGAAATCCTTGATGTGATCAAGTCCTGCACACTTTCCACGAGGGATGGTTTGCCTGTGTCCCAAATTAGTACTGTATGTTGAAGAAACATCCACCGGAGTTGGACGTGTGTGGAAGCGCTGGTAAAAGATGAATGAATAACAAGGGGAAAATCCCCTAGTGTGATATTGTTTCACACAAATGTGGATGTGGTGAACAAATAAGGTGCAACAGTGAATACACAATCCACTATGGATTCGTGAACCAGTGATTATATGTGAAATATATCAGTGGATATTTAGTGTATCATTGTGATTACTAATTGATTAGCAGTAATCAGAACACGTGCATAAAAGTAATGTAAACTAGATGACAAGGGGGACAGTCACAGATCCCCTCTCATTATATATCACGTAATTTCACCCACAATACTGATGTAATAAGAAGTGAACCAGACACAGATCCTGAGACACCAGAAATAGTCACTCGGGATTTTTTCAAATTCCCAACACCCAGAGGAAAAAGACATTTGGAGGACGATGCAGAGGGACCAGAGGAGGTAGAAAGATACAAAGAAAAAAGAAAAGTAAACAGGAAAAAACATATTAGAAAAGCAAATTGTCAACTTATCCAAACACAATCTTATTCCTTCACAAACCAGTTTACTGATGAAAGGGTTATCTTATGTTCCCAATACAAAACTGGATAAGTTCGAAACGTACAGTAACTTAAATAAATTTGTCAGAAATCTCACCCTCAAACGACACTTCTTGCTAAAAGGCACAGAAGCAAACATCATGGCCTCACAGATGAGGCCATAGTGGATTGTGTATTCACTGTTCCACCTTATTTGTTCACCACATCTACATTTGTGTGAAACAATATCACACTAGGGGATTTTCCCCTTGTTATTCATTCATCTTTTACCAGCGCTTCCACACACGTCCAACTCCAGTGGATGTTTCTTCAAATCACAACTCTGGCTTGGTGAACACTGGAGGAACCAACTATAATTACATAGGTGCTGTCTGCCAGAAACAGAAGATAAGTTAACCTCAGTTTGTGTATAACTGGGATTTCTGGGGCTGTGTGCTATATGGAGATGATTACAATACTACATTGGGTATTATATGGCTCCACTGCTGCATTGTACTGGGGAAATTATATGGGAATGCGGCTACAGTATAATGTTGCTTGGTGCTGACCTTTGGTTGGGTAGAAGGGGGGACCCCACTGGTGATTTTGACTAGGGACCCATGGGCTTTTAATCAGGTTCTGCCCTTAACTTTATGGGTGGTGTTTTTCTCCATTCATTACACCTCATGGAAAGAGGGTAACATCAGCCCCTCGAAACTAGAAATCTAAACATTCTAAATTTCCATTATCAGATGAATTATATGAGGTGTTTGCCAGGATCATCTTTATCTACAGTACAATTCAGAAACAATTCCTACCATTAGATCCTTTCACTAAAAATCAATCTAAAACCGTTTAGCATAAAACTAGAATTTTACAACTGTTATAATGTGATCATTTTTTTATAGCAAATGGTGATCTGTAGATAAAAAAAAAATATCTTTCTTATTCAGAATAGACAAAATTCTGCATTTTTAATAAGGCTATTTAAATGCATCTGATTAGCTCTTTGTAACAATTCTCCAGTACAGAGTTACACTTTAGTAAAATGTTCAATTTGCAAGGTCTGCAAGGAGAAGTTTAACAAACAGTAATTTTAATTAATTTCTAATAGCTATGACATGCATACAATTGTTGATGTATTAGGGTTCCTGCAGTATGCCTCAAATACACGTGTTTGTAGTGTAGTGCGAGCACCATAGTGTGTTCACATGTGCACTGTTTAGTGGACGTACTGATCATGGGTTGTATCTTGAGTTCTATATTTGGAGCATACTGCAGGACCCCTAATACATCAATAATTTTATGCATGTCATAGCTATTAGAAATTAATTAAAATTACTGTTTGTGTAAAATTACTATAGCGCTCACACTACACTACAAATACAGTACAGCACTCACATGCTTTTAGGCACAATAATGGATAGTTTTAAAAGAGCAAAAACTATGTCCCCCCACTTCATCCCCTGCTTGATGGTAATGTTTTCAGAAAATGACTTCTAAATTTGGCACTGTACTGTTAACACAACCCTATCAAGGGCAAAGTAAAGGAAGGAATTAGATTTGGCGTATTCTCAATGTTTTTCAATGTTTCATGCTATATAAGGAATTGACTTGAATTACTATCATCCTGCCATCTGGAGATCATCCTTCTTTACTATGAACCTAATGTATGTTTGGTCCATTACAGCACATTTGCATACATCCTTCATTAATGCGCTTCCTCTTCGTCTTAAATAGATCATTTGTTTTCCTTATTGCTCCCAGCTAGCAAATGTTTGCTAAGAAAATCTCAGTGCAGCTTAGTTCAACAACACTTTTCAGCTCCTAATAAAACATTAGAGCAGAATGTCCAGACTCCTCGTTGAATTTAATTATATATTTGCGCTACTTCAGATATGCTATTTGCAGTTTTTAAAATATCAATGGGACCTTTCAACTTCGTCTCATGGTGCTACTCAGTCTCCAATGTACTGCACAATTTAACAGTAAAGGAACTGGGATGAATCAGACCTAAGCATTAGCTATTAAAGCAATTAACTGTGTTCCCCACCTGGAATATGTACTATGTGATTTCTTGATTTGCAAATCTATGCTACAGTATAAGCAGTCAAGTGGTAACACATTCTCTTGGTGCATCATAAGAGTAGCTGAATTGTTGTCCTTTATTAAATGGTAAAGTAAAGCATTAAAACAACAGCTTCTAATCAACTTCCATTATTTGTATTTATAGTTTTGAAAATAAACATTCGCAGTTCCATAACGTCTAAAAAAAAAAGTTATTTTGCCTGTCTTTATTTACAAAGTTAGTTCTGTCTCGTTTAGATCCAAGATTCCATTGGCCACTCTCTCGCCTGAATATTCAGGTTGGTGGATGGTTAATGTGGGTGGTGGGCAATGTTTTAGAATCTTAATTTGACCTTTAACTAGTGTTTAGACTAGTGACAGGAAATGGTCATCCTTGGTGGAACAGGTAATTCAACAAGGCTCTGGGCCAGACTATTTTAACAGCATTTTTAAGGGGCTGCCAAATGCAAAAAAAAAACAACCAAAAAACATGTTCAGCAAATTGATTGTTGTGGCATCACTCAAAGTTATCGCTCTTTGTTCTTTCAATAAAGCTTGGAAAGACAAACAAGAAATCAACAGGAGACTGACATCACTTGATACCTTGGCATTTTGCCATGACTAAGTGCCTATAGCACGAAATGCGTAGGCCATGCTTGTTTTTATTTTATTCTGATTTTATCGATGTTTCAATAAAGGAGTCTGCACACTAATTACTAAGGAGTGCAGGAGTTTCTAATTTCCTACAAACCCTGACATAAGACGTCCGATTTTGCTCCTGAGCACCCGCTACATTTTGAATCCGCTGGGGATTTGAAGCGGTCAGTACATTATATATTTATCACTTGATACCTGCAATAACTGCATTGCATCGGGTCCTGTGTTAGGGAGGGAAACTGGGCAATTGCCCAGGGCCCCTGACTGCAAGGGGGCCCCCAGCAAACTATGCTTCTGCAGACTCACACAGTTCTGCTCTTAACTCGCAATTATTAGTGCTAGAGGAGCCCAGAACTGCATAAATAAATAAGCAGAGTGCTGCTAGGGCCCCCTTGAAGTTGGGGGACAATGCTGGGGGGCCCCGCTAGATATGCCCAGTTTCACTAAAACTGGACCTGAATTGCATAGAACTACTAGGACAAATGTATACTAACTTTACAAATGAATACAGGAAGTTATATCTTCATACACATCAACTGCAAATATGTTTGAAGGAGAACTAAAGCTCGTTTTATCTACGAATGAAGCTGAATTTTGATGTAAAACTGCTTCTGAGCATGCTCACCTCATCTCAGAGACTCACAGAGCAGAAGATAGCTTGGTAGTAACAGCAGGAGGCAACTCTGGAGAGTAAAACCCTGATCAGTAAGTATCTCCCACCTAACCACTTAAGAATCATCACTAGATAAAACAGATTTTAGTCCCCCTTTAATAATGATTATGACTAGAGATCCCTATTAAAATGGCAGAAAGCCACAGATACTAACACTTATGTATCAAGCAAAGGAACTATCCATATCGAGAATAATGAGAAATTACTTGTATTTAATGCAGTAATCAATTGTTAACCTATAGATCAGGGGTCGGCAACCTTTTAGGCTGAGAGAGCCATATACGTGTGGCTCTGCTCAGCCCTTTTGAATCCGGAGCCGCTGACGTCATATGTGACATCACATAAGTGATGTCAGTGACTCGGGATTGGCTAGCAACCCGGAAGTCAGTGATGTCAGCAGCTCCGGATTGGCTAGCAACCGGGAAAGGCTGAGAGAGCTTTGTCTCTACAGCGCTTGCTGTGATTAGTTGGCAGACTGTAAGGTGCGGTGCTTGCATTTGAGCACCGCTCATTTCAGTCAAAGAGCCAGATGAAGCCATCAAAAGAGCCATAGGTTGCCGACCCCTGCTATAGATATTTCATGGCCATTAGTAACTCCAAATGCCTCTAAGCCAGATGTTGAGGCAGAAACAGAAACTCCTATCATAAACTAGCTGCTTGTCTACGCATCATAGAAACTGGTTTTGTTATGGATTAAGAAAAACTGAAATATCACATATATGTATGTATGTATAATTTTATTTATAAAGCGCCACAAATTTACGCAGCGCTGTACAATTCAGCGATACAAGTACAATACAAACAAGGGAAAAGTGCATTAAAAAATACAAGTAAAATATTACAAGGATACATCAAATTAAGTGCTAGTTTGTGATTGACACAAGAGGTTGGAGGTCTCTGCCCCAAGGAGCTTACAATCTAAGTACATGGTTATAAGTATTCAGACCCTTTGCTGTGACACATATTTAACTCGTCCATTTCCTTCTGAACCTCCTACTCCTTGATTGGAGTCCAGCTGTGTTTAATTAAACTGATTGGACTTGATTAGGAAAGGCACACACCTGTCTATACAAGACCTCACAGCTCACAGTGCAAGTCAGAGCACATGAGAATCATGAGGTCAGGGGAAAAAATTTGATCAGAAAGGAAACAAAATAATTTGAAAAACAACTGAAATCGCATTTAGGGGGTTATTCTCTAAAGTCCGAATTCGACTGTCGAATACTCAAACAGCAGATTCCCATAGCAAATCTGCGACTGCAACAATTCTCCCAATGTAAAAATCGTGATTGCGACATTAAAATTGCCAATATTTTCATAGTAAAGTCATGACTGTGACAATATTCTCATTATATAGACGTGACTGTCTTTAGCTGGCGAATTCAAACCTTTACATGACAATTCGGACTTTAGAGAATAACCCCCTTAATAATCAAGCAACCAATCAGGAAGAGGCTTCAGTTATAAAAGGCCTGCCTGAGAGAAACATTTTATACCTCAACCACTAGGCAGGGTGGAGGAGATCGCTACCTCTAGATGCCACTCCTCTTCCCACAACCCCAATATCCCTGTTGGGGTAGGAGATCCTAAACTTTTAAAGAAGGGGTCCCTGGGACCCCTTCCACCCCACACCCACCTACCCACCTCCTTCACTGCTTCTCAGTGCCAGCTTTTCTACATTTTAGAAGGGGTAGCTCCCTGGGTTTTTTTCTCTTTTTTAGCTGCAGCTGATTGCGTGGGATCAAGTGGCTGATTTGGGTGAATCATGACCTCCTTTTGGATTAACCTTTGGATTATACCGAATGAAGACTTTGGATCAAGATGAAAACCACTATATCAAATACAACATTGGCCCATCCAGGCCTACTTCATTGGTCTGCAGAGAAGACTTCTGAAGAGGTGAGTATATTGGTGATTACAGCTATTGCAGCATTACTAAATACAGCACCTAACAATTTAGTTACTAACTATTCTTTAAATGCGATTTTGGCTGTTTCTTTTTCATTTCATTCATTTATTTTCTAATCAAATTTGTTTTCCCTACTTTTTAATAAATATGTGATATTTTTCAAGCACAGGGAAATGAAATTCAATAAAAATTAATCAAAAAGGCCAAAATGCAGTTACCGATGCTTTATAAATTTCCCCTATATACCAAAACAGTAGGAAAATTCAGTACTGGATAACCTTCACAGGCTCAGATATAAATATATCCCTAATGTTTATATTCGTAGCCCCTTTATTTTACCTGCAAATGTGACAAATTGAATCTGTGTCTTGACACATTCTACACAAGTGGATGAATGCAGATGAGGCAAAATCCATTTCATTTACCTTGCACGAATTCTACACAGTAAACCCAGCAACTTACCCTCTGAGCTTGTAACCATGACAATTCAGCTAGGTGTCTACTTTAGGAAGATTCTTTTTTAGGTTCTTATAAGATGCATTGAACATACACTGGTAAGAAATACTATGTGCAGTCCTATCATACAAAGGTTGGAAAAAGGTACGTATGGGCTGCAATGCTCCAGCTGTTATTATATTCTCGAATGGAAGGACATAATATTATACTGAGGGCTGAGCTGCTCCAACAGCTGGGGGGATGTAATTTGTACAAGTCTTTGCTCTAACTCTCTACTAGATGCTTTCTTTGACCTTCTCCTGTCATTCATGGGTATTCTGGTTACCAAATCTTTGTTGTTTTTTTTTCTATATCTTCTAATTTTACTCTGAAATACTCTGAAGTGCTGACCATACAAGCAGTCTGACCATATAAATAGCATACATTATCTGTTAATTAATTAACAGCCTCCACCATTGTAATGCTCAGTATAGCCTTTTTTATATTTAGGTTAAAATGTATCAAGTAGTAAAATCATACATTTTCTATTATCTCAGCAATAAGATAAGAATGTTTCCATCTTTTTTCTTTTATCTGTTTCACTACAGATTTCTTTATCACTTTGATCCCAGGTTTCTTTAATGTTTTCATTCTGTTTATCATAGAATTATTTTTCTTACCACGTGATAAATATAAACCATACTGGTTTTTTTGTACAACTTTGGAACATAATTCTCCTTTCTCCTTTCTGGTGACTCCCTATACCAGGGGTCGGCTACCCATGGCTCCCAAGCCAGATGTGGCTATTTTGATGGCTGCATCTGACTCACTGACTGTAAAGAGCGGTGCTCACATGCAAACACTGCTTGTTACAGCCTGACGGCTAATTGCCAGCAGGGGCTTTAGATGGCACCCTGGGCCTCCACCCCCCCTCCTCCGCGCCTATCCCCCCTTCCCTGCGATACTCCCCTTGCCCCGTGCCCCCCACTCACCTCCAACAATGTTCCAGCGACTCAATTTGATCTGTTTCACCACTTTTTGTCACATTATCACTGTTGTTTTCTTTTTGCCACATTTTCAATTTCTCTCATTTTATGTAATGGCGAATACAATTTTTCGATGGGGAAAAGTGACCATCTCCATAGGGAATGATGGGTTTTCAACAAGGCAAACACTTAAAGTGATTAAAAAAAAAGGTCAGAAGGATCTTAATGTGCCAATGTAATATTTTATGCTCAATTGTATGAAGATCTGTTTTGCCAGAGGTGTGCAATTCAAAAGTAGGATGATATATTTTTATCTTGTTCTACCAATATTGATTTTTTGTTTGGAAACTCTATTAGGTGAAGAAAACATATGTCGTACAATACCTAGCCAATGTGTCTGTTTATTATAAAATTTGCTGACCATGTTTAACCAGATATAGCCAGCTTTATACTTCCATTTCATTCTATAAGCACATGTCATTTTTATCTTGTACAGAAATATTATCATGTTAAAGATTTTATATTGTACATCTTAATTCACATTATCTTAATTCCCAGCTTGATAACTTACAGTACTGACCTCTTCACTCCGCTGACACTGAACTTACAAAATTATCAAAGCAATTCAATGCTACTGAGTAATAATGACTTTTCTCTGAATTTCTGTATGATAGAGGGTTTGACATAACAGATAAGATAAAAACAGCTACTTGTAAAAAAACAACTCATTTTTAAAACAGCTTTTTAACTGAAAATAAATTCACATGAAATGCTATATAGTATATACTGTACATAGAAATACCTGCCCTCTGCAATAAATGCATAGATGAGAATTCACATGACCTCAGTATAACCTGAGCTACATAACGCGCTGTGCAAACATTTTAGGAAGGTCTATAACATGGTTATTAAGAACATTTTCTACAACAGAAATGTTGACAGTTTGTTTTTATCAATTAACAAAATGAAAAGTGAATTAACAAAAGATAAATCTAAATCAAATCAGTATTTGGTGTGACCACCCTTTGGGAGATATTTATAAAAACTGTAAAAGTTTTCTCCTGGTATATCGATATACGTTTAATTAGGTTAAAAATATCGATATCGCCAATATCAATATTTATTATGCCCCTTCTGACCTTTTTTTATTGCTAAAAAGTGTTCATCTGGTTGAGGGTAGAGAAAACCCATTATTCCCTATGGAGATGGTTTAGATCAGTGGTGGGCAAACTTTTTAGCCAACTGAGCAAAATATCAAGAGTAAGTCGATTAAAATTTCTTTTCAGAGCTGAAATTTTTAAACTTAAACTATATTGGTAAATATATTGTTATTAGCTTAATTAGGGTACTCCTAAGATAGCTTTTGCTAAAAACATCCTCAATCTGACTTAGGTTAAGATCAACCCCTTCCAATTCTACCATCCACACTCAACATACCTTTCTCAATCCTCAACACTACATCTTCTTTCACTCC
>WMED01002120.1:1749-22164 GCA_019650415.1 Pipa parva
CCCCCCCCCCCCCCCGAGCCTACTCTGTGGGGCAAAGGCAAGAGGCGGCCATCATAGTGGCTTCTCCAATGGGAGTCTCTAAATTGTGGTCTAGTTAAGGTCTGATTGGAGGAGCTGCATTGCAAACTTGACATCACTATGGGAAACCATGACAATGTTATTTCTGAGCTGAGAGCTCCTGATCAGTAAGTGGACCTGAAAAGTTCAGTTAAAGGATACGTAAACCCTGTCTATAAAGAGAAAAATAGTAATTAAGAAACTCCTTACTCACCTCTTAATTCAGCAGAGCTCAATATCCCCCTGTAACTGCTCTCTCCCTCTCAATGAGTACCCTGCTGTATGTAGCCACACCTCCTCCTTTTCCTGATTTCCTCTCTCCACAGCTGACCAAGGCGGTTGAACAGCTTTGATCTGCACATGCTCAGGGGTAGGTACAGGCTTTATATAAGGAGAAGGGAAAGGAATTCTGCACACTCTGAATAGTTCTATGATGTCACTTGAGAGGCGGTGCTTAGTGTTATACAGGAAGAACATGTACACAAAAAGGCTGGGGGAGCAGGGCTGTTTAAACGAGAAGCAAGTATTACTGATCCTAAAATCATTTTTACATTTTAATATTTAGGTTGGCTTTCTATATGTATACATGTCAAATAGAAATAATGTTTTATTCAAACTTTTCATACCCTTTAATGCAGGGGTCTCAAACTCACGGCCCACGGGCCAAATGCGTCCCTCAGAATGCTAGTTTGCGGCCCCCGGTCCTGCGCTCCACCAGGCGTTTTTTTTCTGCCGGTGTAGCGCTAGATCCAACACAGAGAGAGTCCTAGCTGGCTCCCTCCATGCAAAGAGGAGGGCTCCTGTGACCAGTCGGGTCACAGGAGCCAATAGGAACCCAGGAGCGCATGTGATCAGCACTTCCGAGTTCCTTCTCTGCCGGGGGGGTAAGTAAGAGTCCCCCACCAACCTCCCCAACCCACCCACAACCAACCCTGACCCCCCCATCCCCCACACATGGCCACCAATGACAAATAGTAAATTAAATCCCAATTGCCCCCCACCCCCCACAATAGTCCCACACACCCCAGTGACCCCACAATACCCCTCCAGTGGCCCCACAATTCCCCCCAGTGTCCCCAGCTTGCCCCCCAGCCATAAAATTTACCCCCAATTATAATTTAAAATCACAGATGCGCCAGTAGCCCACAAAGCCGCATATTGCCCCACAGAGCCGCATATTGCCCCTCTGACCGGCACATTGACCCACAGAGCCGCACATTGCCCCGCTGACCCGCACATTACCCCGCAGAGCCACACATTGCCCCGCTGACCCGCATATTTCCGCACAGATGTAAATCACCCAGCACAGCTGCATATTGCCCCACAAAGCCGCTGATTGCCCCGCAGGGCCATGTATTATTTTTAATCTGTTGTTTTCTTGTGGAAAACCTGATGCGGCCCAGCCTCACCCAGACTCTACCTCCAGCAGCCCCGGGTAAATTGAGTTTGAGACCCTGCTTTAATGTATTAGTAATATACAATAATTATTGTATTACATTAAGGTATTTGTAGAATTTTGAAAAAAAAATTTTTTTGCTTTGATTCAACACAACAAGCAAAAACATTCTATGTAGATTTTAGCATTCTCAGTATTGCAGCCCGAGGGGGAAAAGAAAACAAAAAATAACCTGAAGTTTTGGAAGCTGCCATCTCTAGATGCCCCCAATCTGCCTAGCAAACTGCTGGTTCCTGCTAATAATTACCTTAATTCCATCTGTGTGACACAGTGCACAAACAGAACTGTCAAACTACTGATGTCACTATTGATTGACTTGCCTTGTGAGAACATGCTCCGATCCAGATTGCCTTGGCAGACGTGTGAAAAATAAATTGTAGAGAGTAAATCGACAAACTCACAAAGGACAGAATGCATCTTTGGTTTGTTAATTTACTTATTGAGTGCAAAATATATTCTCTGTATTAGCAGTTTATGATTTCAGATATGTTCATTAAGGCATGTCACAAATCTGGAGTAAATGTTTTAATTTCTGGTAAAATCTCTACGTTTAACACAGAGGCATTCCTACAGGTGCAACATTGCTTGCCATGTGGCATTTACCTTGCCAAAGCTGCCACAGATGCCTGCTACCTAATTTGTGCCTCTTTATACTCCTTCCCCCACACAATACCCAGGGCCACCAACAGTGGAAGTGGTAATGCTTTGGGAGGCCCCAAACTAGTATTGAAACTGATTGGCTACTGGGCACTGTGCAATGTAACTGGGACGCTTGCAGTATAAAATATTTTAGGGAGGCCCAACTGGTGAAGTTGTGGGGGGCCTCATGAATCCTGAAGGCTGCCCTGTCAAAACCTCTAGGTTTTTGTTTGCTCAGAGGGAAGAGTATGAGACCGACCCTACAGGATGGTTCAGTGTAGATCTTGCAAAAGGGTACTTTTTGGAATGGGTAATCCACTCCACTAATGCTACAATATCTTGTGAGCAGTCTATAAACCTTCAGCCCAAGGGTGAACATCTCCTGCTTAAAGGTTAATGATAGATCCCACCTGATGATAAGGGTTCTTTTTTGTCTTATTTTTATTTTGGTTTGAGACCAGGTCCGGTTTATAAAGAATCTTCAGATGAGCGCTGGAACTCACCCCACCAACACATTGCAATAGTTGCCCAGCCTGGGAAGTATTCTATCATGCATGTTTTTAGATGCCATAACTGCTTTAATCTTTAGGACTAAACCTTGTGCAAAAAAAAAAAAAAAAAATAATAATCCTGGTGCAATATTGGAGGATGAATCTGTCCTTTCATGTTCAATGGAGAACGGTAGAAAATGTAGGCTAAAGAAGTCATGGGGTGTAACATTGTAAGGGCTTATGAAAATGGCAACAACCAGTCTCTGCAAGTAAAAGCTAATTTGTGTGGAACCTCAGGTCATTCTGTGTCTCTGCTCAATCCAAATGAACTGCGAACAAGGAACAACATGTGTTTATCTACAATGTAAGTGATAAATGTTTTCACAAGAGATCTGATTAATTTAGGTTCATTATCAACCATGAGCTCTTTAGTCATGTGCGAAAGGGCAATGCACAGGAAAAAGTTTAGAAGCCTCTTTAATGTAGATGCTTGAGATCCGGGGGGGGGGGGTCTTTAACCACAATTCCTAAACAATATGGCATTAAAGGTAATTTAGATTCTTAGCGTGTTCCAACATTATTTAACAATCAGAGGCTCCTTCCCTTCAACAGAAAAATAGAGTTACCCACATGACAGGCTGTCCTTATGAGTATTAACATGAAGAAGATTTAAATCTGCACTGGTTTTTAAAGCGTAACTGTGAGAATATAGTAAGATGCGCAGAAATGTGTGTGATGTTCTATGTTGATGATGGCCAACACAATCACACCTGCACTATTTTATAAACAACAACTGCTGATAGCTGGAGGCTTTGTCCATTGAGAAGTTGAGCTACAACAAATTAAAAAAAAAAAAATCTTAGTGAGTAGTATTTTTAATGTTTTAAAAGCGCACATGGATTATTTTCCTTTCACTTTCTCTGCTTCCTATACAATAAAGTATCATATATCTGGCTATGGCGCATCAAATATTTTTATTAAAACAACAGTGCCTTATTGACTAAAAGGTCATGCAGTCACATAGAGCTCTGAATTCACATCTATTTGCCATTTTCCCATGTTTGCTTATTGAGCAAACTCTGCGATGTGGTGAATACGCAACCAATTCAGGCAAAGATGATAGTCACAATCTTAGAGAGCACTTCACATTACTTTGTGCGTGCGTTCACAGGCACTTCTACTGTAGACTAAGCAGCAGAAATTTGTCGAAAGAGTGAATGCGACTAGGTGAGCTGCTTTGAATACAGTTAGTGGGATATGGTGAGACTGACGTCACTGCCCTTGTCAAATTCGCCTCACTCCATATGGCTTCTCATCCTATTTCTATCCGACTGACTAAACCACAGTACGCATGTGCAGGGCCGGTGGGCGATGTGGGTGACTGCCCAGGGCGCAATCTATTTGAGGGGCGCTGTTGCCCACATCGTCCATCGATAAACTCACCTCCAACAGCGTTCCAGCAACGCACCTCCTCTAATGAGGTAAGTTGAATGCGACGGAGCTTCTTGGCTGCTTCAGGTCTTGTCGGCTGTATTCGGCAGCTGCCGGCAAGACCCAAGCACCTAAGGATCGCCATCGCATTCAACTTACCTCATTAGAGGAGGTGCGTCATTGGAATGCTGTTGGGGGTTAGTGGGGGATGCGGGGCAAGGGGGGGGCAGCGCGGGGCAAGGGGGGGCAGGGGGAGGTCAAGGGGAGGTTTGCCCAGGACGCCAATAGGGCCAGAACCGCCCCTGCGCATGTGACAGCGGTAGCCACTATCCGCTTGTTCGACAAAAGTATTCTCCACTTAGTCAATAAGGAGAAGTGAGTTTGCTACTATTTTAGCAATGCGACTAGAATTGTACAGAGGTGAATTCGACAGGTGAATTCATCATTTAGTCAATAAGGCCCACAGTCTTTCTTTGGCTTCTTATTCCATCATGCTATTATGTTGTCCTCTTGAAAAATAAATACATTTTATTGCATTAGTACTCTGAGTTTCCCTTGTTCCTTGCTGAATTGTAAACCATGTATGTCATGCCCACTGGCGCAGTCCAATATAGGAAGTATTTCTCTGGGCTATGGCCGTGAGACTCATCAAGATATATTAAAAAAAACAGTTCAATAATTGCTTATTGTTAGATCACAGGAGAAATTTATTTCCACTGTATATCCTCCCAGCATGGCCTTAATGAGTAAAAAAAGCAGTTGAGCCATACATAGCTATTAAAAGGTATACTTTAAATCTGTGCAATATACTTTTATGGAAATAAAGTACTAATTACTTTATAAGAGGTAATATTTTGTAATATCTATAAACATATGTAACATTTGTAGTTAGAAGTTGGAGGCTTATAGGGAAGTATGCACCAGCTTCAAGGTGTTGTTAGAAAATGCCCAGTTTAACTACAATTGTTCCAAAATATTTCAGGAACAAAACAACATATTTTTTGGTGAATAATTGTATATTTATGTATAATGTATTGTAAGGTAGCTTTCTCATCATTTTCACAATCATTCTCTAGTACAGACAAAAGGGTAAATAGAGCATTCAGGGGGTTATTCACTAAGGTGCGAATTCGACTGTCGAATTCTCAAACAGCGGATTCCCATAGCAAATCCGCTACAATTTCCCCATTGTAAAGTCACGACAATTTTTTAAAGTAAAGATTGCAACAATTTTCCCATAATAAAGTCGCGACTGCAACAATATTCTCATTATAAAGACGCATATTCACACCTATATGCAACAATTCAGACTTTTGTGAATAACCCCAAATACAAAAATGATAGCTATGGAGCTAACAATCTAAATAGTAGGTGATCTACACATACAAATGGAAAGGTAATAATTTTATGTATGTTGTGCTAGGGTGAGAGAGAGTAAACATCAAAACATAAAATTAGTGCTTGAGCTGAAAGATTTGTTTCTTTAAGGAGAATTTAATGCTCGATTTTCTCATTACACCTTTTACCCAACGCCAGCTTTGTGAATATCCCCCTGAGAGCAATATACTGCAGAGCTTTTTGCATAGTCTTGCCATTGGAGGGCTTTGCTGAAATTAGTTTTGCAGAGGAGGAAGGCGTGCAAGGTTATAAGGATATTATGACTGCGTGCGCGATTTCTTAGGGAAAATAGTGTTTTAACAGTTTTTTTTTTCTTAACCTTCCATTTCATTGACTGAATATTTTATTCTCTTTATGTCAATAAACACAAATCCACTGTTTGTTTGTTTTTTTATTGTTGTTGCTAAGAGCACACTTTGCAGTATTTCCCTAATAGGTTCACTTTTATTACAGAACAATATCGATATCCTTCTATGATAGGAAAGCATTTTCCACTGGTGACAGAACCAAATCCATAGGGAATTATGGGTTCACGGCAGCCTGGGGAAGGCAAACTCCTTTTGGGTGTTAAAATTGTCTCTGCTCAGTAAATAGGAGAAAAAGTCGACATCGGTAAAAAAAAGACTGTCTTTTCATGCAATTTTTATGTATAATATCATACTCGTATTAGACTTTTTCTGTATGATAAAAATTATTCTCCTCCTGATTTACAGACATTAAGATCTTCTGGGTAAGCAGACAAAAGCTGTCCTGATACACGAAACTGTTTGAATCTGAAACATATGCAAATATTTATTTTAAATTTGCCCAACAATATGTAAAGTGTACAGAGCTTTCTTCTCCCTATTTTTCCATAGCATTTTTGTCCCCCCCCCCCACCCCAGAACAATAGCAGGCACATATTTCATTTGAAATTCAAGTAGCAACAATTATACAGAAATATAAATCTGAATTTCAAATGATAATCATGCTCCCTGTTTGCTTCTCCTGAAAAATGATACAACTCAGATGTTTTCGCGTTGCAGAACGAGATTACCATAGAGGAAGTGAAATCATGCGCGAGCAGAATTTTTCAAAACATTATCTGCAGATCTGAAGCTTTTAAACAACAATACAACGTTTATGTTCCTCAAATGATCCCTTTTAGTCATTTATCTAAATATTTGAGCCTTCTGGGTTTTTTTAAAGTATTTATTCATTCTTTATATAGCACTACTATATTATGCAGCACTTTACAGAGATTTGTCTATGACTTCAGTCCCTGTCCTGTAGAGCTTACAATCTAGTTACCCTACTCAGACACAGATGTATGTTTTTAGATTGTGGGAGGAAACTAGAGTGTCCGGAGGAAACCCACACAGGTACGGGGAGAACATACAAACTCATGCAGATGAAGTCTATGGTAGAATTGAGACCAGAACCCAGCGCTGTAAGGCAGCAGTGCTAACCACCGAGCCACTGCACTGCCCATATATTTAATACACTTTTTATTCTTTTTGTACAAGAACTGGATTGTACTAGGGTTTATCTTTCCTGTATTCACTTCTCTGCCGGAAGCACCCCTGTACAGATTCAGCTGTATGAGGATGCAATAGTTTGATGGCCAGTTGGGTGTAAAGTTTCTTTCTTTAATAGCCTTGCATATTGGGATGTCTGGACCTTTAAGTTGACACATTTGTTTCCAAAAATGAGTCACTTTTTTCCAAGTAAAGCTCATACATTTTGAATAGTAAGGGTCAATCAGTTTATATTTTGATCAAAATGTTCTTTAGTGCGGACAATAACTTGTTGGGGGTGCATTGTTGAATGTGTAAGAGAGTAGACAAGATGCTCATTAGAAAAAAAAAATACAGTTCTTTCTAAACTAGCAGCAAGGGATCCTGGGTTAGATAGCTGAACTGATTGATAAACATCTTTATGTTCCATTCACATTACCAGTACTGATATCGCAATTCAGACGCAGATCCTAACTTCTCTCTTCACCTCAGTGTGCACATGCACAGTAAGTAGTCTTATTGGGACCGTTACCGATTTTGTGAATGCTTGCATTGGCGAAGAAGGAGAAGAGGCGGATCTGGATCGTTACGTTGGAATCGGCAGTATGAACACTGGCTGGAGTAAGTAAAGAAAGACAGTTGAAGACAATAGAAATTGATTAGTACAGTCATTTACTTATCTTCCTCAGGCTCCCTCACACCTGATTTAGAAAGAACTTTAGTTGTCCATATATGGAACCTTGTAAAAAATAGTGAAGCAACCCCTTTTTGGCACAGAATACAGACTTTGGAAATCTGACTCACTCTTGTCTTTCCACATTTTGTCAGACTTGGTAAATCAGTTTAGTCAGTAATCAGAGTATATTAATGGCTTGTCATAGGGAGATACTGCCATACAACTATTTTAGTGCCATGCCCTTGTGGGTATATTGTGGGCCAAGTAATTATCAATGCTTCCCAGCAGTTTACAATATGAGAGGGGCTACAATAAAGAGTGATAATTCTCTTGGCAACAAATATTATTTGAGATATTTGTACCATTGTTATACATAATATTATATGTATTTAAATTTTTAAACCTTGCAGAAATCCCCCTTCTGCACAGTTTGTGGGATATTTACTAAAATTTCAAAGTTTTTCAACTAGTTAATGAGTGAGATACAGCTTATTTTTCACAATTTCTCAATTTTCAGTATCGCTTTTTAATGGAAGGGGGGACCTTATAGAAAAGAACTGCAGAGTGTGCCCCTGCCAACTGATTAATATTTATCAATAACGATTTGTTTTGATGGGGAAACCTTTTTATGGATCCTTTATAAATCATCGGAATCGGAGAAGTGCAGAGAAACAGCAATGAACAGCGTTAACACCATTTACCTACAGCTTTCTCTGGAGGTTCTATTCAAAGGCAGAGCAAACACTTCCTTGCTGACCTAATTAAATGACCCATTTGTGATCCAAATTGTGCTTTTACCAATATCTGTACAAATCAGATGCAACAGGGATATTTTTATACATTTAATCCTGGAATCTGTTTACTTTTGCAAACAGGTGAAAGATAGTGCTGAAGCCATTTTTAGAGTTCACAGGTTTAGCTGTGATCTCAGTCCTATTTATACTGTTATTTATATGGTGTCAGACAGTCAGGTGCACTGCGTGTTTGTGGCACTGTAAGAAATCTAGGACGCTTGGGATGAGCATGCCTATGTATATATCTATATAAATCTCTATTATAGACAGGTGCGTAATCGCTGCTACACATTGTCTGACAAATATTCATATAACGCCGATATTCTTTCCATCCCCTGGTGCGTGCTGTAAAGTTGCAGTAATATTTATAAATCATATATTCTCAGCTCCATAACAAATGAAGTGTTCTGCAGATACGTTTTGGCATTCAGCATCACAGAAGCATTGTGGGGCTATCGCATTACCTAATCCAGTTGAAGATCAGAACAGGAAATGCACTGTTTGCAGTATGGCGTGGATGCAAAATGTGATTTCACAGCTTGTACCTCCATTTGGAATGAATAAATATGCTGAAAATTGCTTGCTCAGTACTGCAGCTAATCCATAGGAATGGTTGTTACATGAAACAAAAGTCTCAATGAACACGTAATACTTTTATTGCAAAGAATACATAGACAGAAAAAGATGACTTTAAGGGACTTGTTCACCAAAGTTAGAATTCCACCGTTGATGTGAATTCTGGACAGCCTGGGATACTAAGATATAAGTAACTAACCGCTTCAATCCCCTTGTGCTGTGTATCAGGTGGGTGCTCAGGAAGTCATGAACAGCTTTTCAGTGTGAAATACATACGATTCCGGCACTCCAAATCGATAGTTAAAAATCACTTTATTTTACCACATGGGTCTTGTTAAAAGCAGCATTTGAAAAACAACAAAATGTGCCTACGCGTTTCACGCATGGCTCTTAATCATGGCATGTCTTAATCAGTCTGGGATACTAGTTGTAAATTCCCTGCTCCTTATTTATTAAGGGCGAAATTTAGACTGCTGGTCTTTCTGACTTTAATAAATTTCACCCAATTTTGCGATTCCCATAGCCAAGAAGCTAAGTGTTCCAGTGCGGTTAATTGCGTAGTCAGACAATAGGAGCCCTTCCATCAACCCCCTAATTCACCACTTTAATCTGGCGAAGTAAAACCAGCAAATTTGACACAATAAACATATTCACTACTTCAAACAAATTAAAGTGAAGTAAGCAACGCAGAGACATAGGTAATATAACCGCCAAGTTTATTGTGTCACTACATGGTTAGGGCAAAGAGTCCTCTCTGAAATGTCCTTGAGTACTAAAGGCTCATTAGTACTTTGACCTTCTTCACTTCCTCTTCCTGTGTGGTTCAGCGAATAGAGTAAATACAAGTAGCAGTTTTCTGATGTAAAACCTAATTCCTAAAAAAATATAATTTCCTTACACAACCATACTAGGTACTATGTAGTCAGACCCCAGGTAACTTCCCAGTAAGTTTATGGACTGTGGAAGAGAACAGTGAGTGGGAAAAAACTTACATAAATTGGGGAAGAACCTAAAACTCCATGGGGAAGATGGTGGACTCAAACCCAGGACCCCAGAGCTGCAAGGCAACAATGCTAAACACAGAGTAAATTTCCTACAACAACAAGATTATTTTTCATGCATATTTTCTCCTGTATTGTCCTAAATAAGCAGAACCTTGAATCTATCTTTACAAAACTAGGGCATTCGTAACCACAAATTTCATAGCATGAATGCTACGTGATATGTATGTTGTGTAGGGTGACTATTAATAATTTGTGAAAATCTTGGTAGTGTGTTGTTTGTTTTGGAGTGCAAGAATGGTTATCATCAATTTTAATCTCATATGGGACCTCCGATTTATTGAAATATTTATTTAGTGTGTAGTCTCATACCTATCCTAAGACCTCGTTGACTTATATAAAGATGTTTCTTGTTTCATTTTTGTTTTCTTTGACTGTAGCTTCTGTCTTGTCCTGTTTTCACCATGGCTCCCTTAACTTGGTTCTGTAATCCACTATAAAACCCTTCTAAATATTTTTGGGACAAAGAGCATACATATAAGGACAATTGTGAAAGCCTTGAGCTTCTCAGCAAAAAGCTTGAAAAAGGTCAGTTCCCCAAAGTAGCTCCCTACACCTGTCAGTAGATAGTAACTGTGCTAAGCCACCTGAATTGTCATTGACAAATCTGGCATATGATTTCACATCAGTCATTGTTCTTTGGAAGTTAAGGGTCTTCTTTCAGGTGATTGATCATTGTCTACGGAAAAAAGCTCCAATGATTGCAATTTTCTCTGACAACACAGTTTTCTCTATCTCTGGGGACTTCATCTTTGCTGAATTTGACAGTTGTTGGCCTTTGTTTATCTTAATCAATTCCTTAGCCCTGAAAATGCATCAACAAAAAGCTGATTTAAAAGAGATCAGATTTAATTTTCTATATGCCCCCACCTTCTTTGCATACATCCTTGTCATGCTCAAACCATCATCAACCCCTACAGCAAAGTACAAAGGGCTCCTGTTTTTAACTGAATTGATTTGATTTGTAGTATTATATAGATATATTTGTTTATGTTACACACAGGTCCTTTTGCTTAAAGAAGAACTAACGCCTGATAAAGATTTGACCTTACCACAATGTTTCTTAGGTATGGAGCTTACTATACCAGTTTAGGATGATCCAGCCCTAAGATTTAACTCTCCTAATGGATTAAGCACATGTGCATTAGTGTTTGGGTCACATCTAATGTTACTGAAACTTAGAACAGTTCAACGAAATGGGTTAGTTTAGCATTTTTACTATTAGGGAAATTCATACTAAACTACACATGCTGCAGGATTGTATAAACTGTGATATATTATGCATATAAATCTGCTTAATATCCAGTCATGCAATCAACAGTCAAACCAATTTCCTATCAGCCCAACATCATGGAGATTTTCTAAATGGCTGGTGTTAAAAGGATAGTGTTGTGAAAAAAATCCCTTTAAAACTTGCTACATACTGTAAAATGCAAAGCCTGCGTGTACAGTTAGTGCATTCCACAAGTTTCCATATGAAATAACTAATTTAAAATGTAGCAGTCCATGTGTGCACACAAGCCAGTATATTCCTTTAAAACATATTTCTTAATGGGCTTGTGAAAATCTATTAAAACAAGACAATAGTGCATTTTCCATAAACTTAAATAAACGGCAGGATTTTACTGTGGGGAAGGGGTACAATTGGATGACCAAAATGGAAATGCTTTGCAATGGTTTAATCCACCATTCATTGTGCTGCATCTTCCTAACTTATTTACTTACAGTTTGTATATTGTACTGGGAAGGGAGTACTGGTATTAGTAGCATGTTCCATATTAAAGGGGTGATCTCTTTAACCTATTTAATGTATGTTTTGTTAACACAATTATAGGGCAGGGAGCTTGTGTGTTTTATAGTAGTTTAGTTTAGAAAAAATGCTCTAACAAATTTATCCCTTAACGCATATAAAATCTCTTGGCTACAAGGCCAATAAGAAATTACTTTAACTGTGCACTGCATGGCTTTTAAGTAAGGTGTTTTTCAAGTAAGAAAAATCGGTATGCTCAATCCCTTAGAGTGTGCAATCTGGTAAAGGATGTGTGAAGAATAGTGGGGTGCTCTGGATGTTGCCCACACTGTAGTCCAAAGCCAAATAGGTTCCGGCACACCCAATATTTAAAAACAAGAAGTTTTTATTTCAATCAATAGTTAAAACAGGATCCATCAAAGGTCCAATCAATCATAAAAACAAGGACAAGGCCCCCCCTAACGCGTTTCGCGCATAGGGCGCTTAATCATCATGTGTGCCGGAACCTATTTGGCTTTGGACTAAGGTGTTTTTCAAGTATAACAATTTATTGGTGCAGAGTCCTGCAGCCTGTATGATTTAATATATATTTTCTTTTATATGGATGAAGTGAAAACAAAGAACTGTAGATACATTTCCTTGATTTATGTTTCAGTACAGCTTAAAAGATGATCAAATACTAGCGCACGGTTCTTTCTTACTTTGTAGAGTTTATGTTATATATTTTTGACAGTCTTAAACTGTATTTCTAATATACTATTTTTTTCTCAGTCCCTAAGAAGTGCTCATTGAGCATGTGTTGAGCCAGTGGCTAAGAGAGAAGGCTGGCCAAGATTATAAAGATGTCAGCTTCCAGTGACAACTTTGGGGGCACAGAATCATATTCTGTCATAATAAGCCCTTATACATAAGGTACACTGTTACAAGATTGAATGTATTTTGGGCTTTAGTTCTCCTATAAAGATATCCATGTTTCTTTCTTAATACTGGACTGTTTTCACTCAGTCTCCTTGAGCCATGTGTTCCCTTACAGTTTGATGTATTAGCTTGCCATAATATTTGTAACATTCAATCTTCCTCTAAATTTAGCTCAATCTTCCTTTAGAGTCCGGGTCACAACCTTCTCTAGATATCATTATATCTCTGCTTCTGTTGGCCCTCTGCGAACATTATGCCCTTTGTGTTTTCATTCTTCAGTTGTTGTACTTTAAACTCTTGTTGGAATATCTTGAATGGTCCAGTACACTACGTGTTAGGATCTCAGTTTAAGTATGACTTTACCCAACGAGAAGACCAGTATGACTGCTCCCACCATAAACGCAAATATACACTAAAAAAAAAAAAAAATCTCTGCAACAAAATAATTTTTTTTTTTCAGTTCAATGCTCCAAATATTTATTATAAACTGAAAGTGAACAATTTTTTGTACATTTTTCATCATTTAAATTGTGGAGAGTGCACTGTGCACGGAACGATCAGTCATCAGGAGCTTGATTTCATTTTCTTGACCACAATATTCTGATTAAATCAAACAGTTGACTGGACTGGACATTGCACTTCTGCTCTTAACTACAGGTGGGTTGGATACAAAAATATTAATCCTCTTTAAATGAGTCTTTTGTGGCTTAAAGGGTTATTCACTAAGGTGCGAATTTGACTGTCGAATTCTCAAACAGCGGTTCCCATAGCAAATCCGTGACTGTGACAGTTTTCCCATTAAAAAGTCGTGACCGCAACAATTTTAAAGTTGCAACTGCGACAATTTTCTATAGTAAAGTCGCAACAATATTCTCATTATAAAGACACGACTGCGACAGTAGCCGTCTATTGCGACTGTCTTTAGCTAGCAAATTCACACCTATATGCAACAATTCGAACTTTAGTGAATAAACCCCTTAGTTGTTGATAAAAATGGACAAATGCATGGCATTTTTTGATTGGTCTGTTCGACTGTTGTATTGTGTATGTTTGGCATGGCAATACAGAGCTGGACTGGACCATCAGACCACCAGAGTATCCTCCGGTGGTCCCCAGTATTGGTAATCCCAGGCCTGGTGCCAAAAAGCATATTTTTAACATAAGCAGGTCCCTCGTTATCTCTAATTACACTTACATTTGAGCAGTCGGCTCTTTTGCAATGTACTACCAAACATAATTTTTTAGGATAATTCTGGTCTACATGAGAAATTTTGCTATTAATCTGTGAACCCATGTAATCAGCATTTCTGGGGGGCTAAAGATGCCTCAGTTTGATACTGGAAGTAAACAATTTATCACCAGTCTTTATTTGTAGAATTGCTTGAGAAAACCTTAGTAGTTTTCTGTCAGGATAATGGCTAGCAGGAAATACCTTATTTGGCGCAAGTAGAAAAAGTTACTACAGCTTTTACAATATAAATTTTATTCCCAGCATTGTCATACTCACTGCACACAAATTGTTTTCAAGCACAAATAACCTTTTATTTTGATCACTATATTGCCTTAAGTTTCTGCCAAGGCACAGGAAAATAAGCGGAGATTTTACAGAAATGCACTCACGCAAGAGCAATTTTTCTTTCAGATGATAACTTCCTGTCATAAAGGAGTTAGCGGAATTGTACACGTTTTGTCAGCAGTTGCAAGTGTCATTTATCTGAGAAACAAAGAAACGAGATTAGCCAAGCTAAGAATCAGTTGGGATATAATATGATCGCAGTGATTCTTTTCATGAAAGACTTTATTATCATAATAATGATAACACGGCATAGAGATGGGGATGCAAACAGGAAATGCTTTTTTTCACTTAATAATAGTAGTTTTGTATACAAGGAATTTTTGGAAGGAAGCTTTTGCGAGCTGTAATAAAAAGGATATAAAAGTTATTTCCATATATTCTGTTCTTTCTCATGACCTTCAATTAAATGCAAAACAAAATCCAACATCCAACATCTTTTATTTTGAGATGACTGCAAATACATAACAATTTGACCTAGGGACAAGTTGACATATAAATAGATACAGTTGATGATGAGACTGACATCACTGCCCTTCACTTGTCAAATTCGCCTCACTCCACGTGACTTTTCATCCTACTTCTATCCAACTGACTATGCCACACTACGCATGCGACAGCGATCGCCGCTGTCCGCCTGTTTGACAAGTGTTTTCACCATTCAATAATGAGAAGCGAATGCACGTCTATTCGACAAGGGAATTCACTCTTTAGACAATGAGGCCCTGGGGCTATTGGCTTTTTTGTAATGTTCTGCAAAACTAAAAAAATTGTTATGATGATATTTTGGTGTACATGACGATTGTTGCTGGCAGGGCGTGGACCCTTATAATCAGCTTCTCTGCGGGGCCCAAGATTCGTCAGTCCAAGATTGTTTACAGAGACCAAACTCTGAAAATAACCATATTTAGAGTGATTATTTAGTACCATTTTTATGGTTTTGCTGGAAAGCCAGATGTGAGCTGGGATTTGATCACTGCAGGACCAGGCCTAGGGGTAGACAACATAGGCAACCATCCAGGGCACTGCCCTTTCTCTGGTGTCAATAGTCAGTTAACTAGTTTGGTATATTCCAAATGTTATTTTAATTGAGTTCCTCTCCCTGCATTTGGCTATTCTTATTCATACTCCTGTACCTTTATATTGCTCTCTTATCATCCATTACTCATTTTTACTATTCATATTACTTTATCTCACTTCCATTCTTAATCATTCCTATATTCAATTCGCACTGTCCACTATCTCTCTCTATCTCCTCTCTTTGCTTTGTTTTTCCTATGTCAATTACTGGTTATCTTTCCAATCAACAAATTATTAAACAGGAATAATCCCGGCCTTTGGCCAACTTGTTTATTTGCTTTCGGCCCAAGGGTAAACTATAGAGTTAAACTGAAAGTCAAAATATCTTTCATGGAAAGAACTTCATGAAGAAGAAAAGGAGTGTGATTTGAACAAGGGATTATCTTTTGTCCATCGTTTAATACAAGAGACCTTTTTGTTATGAAGTCACAATGGCAAGGTCATTCTTACAAAATGGATCTGGGATAGATTCTTGCACCTATTTGCTTCTTTGTTTATAAAGAAATCTAAACAATTTCTGAGGTTTTTCAGCTGAATGTCTCCAACATAAGATAACAAGAGGTTTGCAGTCCAGTTGCAAATACAATAAAAGCTTTCAAGTCATAGGTTATGAACATTCCTTGAAAAATATACACAGTGGTAAATCGCTTGCAGTCGTTTCTTTTGTTACCTGTATTAACACTTTACTAACGTACTTTCTCTACTAAGATTTTTATAACATAATAGTTGCCCAGTGGGATGCGATAACAGAAACATCACTTTGGACTAACTCAAATTGTTGAGTTGTCTCGTAGATGAAAGAATTCACAAAGAAAGTTTCTGCAATCTGGTGAATTTTCTCACATTTCTATAAATTACACCAGTTGTGTATTTACACACCATTTTATGTTCAGTCTGCCAAAATTAGTTGGCATTAAAGTTATTAATCATTTTCTATTTATTCTTTATATAGCTTTACTATATTACACAGTGCTTTAGAGAGATTTGTCATTCACTTCAGCCCCTGCCCCATGGAGCTTACAATCTAGTTTCCCTATTCAGACACACATGTATGTTTTTGGATTGTGGGAGGAGAGTCACGCAGATGTGGGGAGAACATACAGACTCCATGCAGATGAAGTCTAGGGTGGAATTGAACCCAGTGTTGTATGGCAGCATTGCTAACCACTGAGCCACCGCACTATCCATGCATACATTTAAGTTTAATTCTCCAAGGAATACTGGTGTAAATATGCAATCTCAACTTCACCAGTTTTAAAGAAAATCTAATTAATTTGTCTAAGGGTGATTTAACTTGGGTGGTCAAACCTATACCTGCTGATGTCAATCTTTTGTCCAGCACTGCCTCCTGCTTCTTGCTTCATCGATCTTCAGGTTGTTGCTTTGCAATCCCCTTTACTGCCACCTCCTTCTGCTCATTGCCAATGCATGCTCAGAAATGGTACTGAAACCCTAACACTGCTTATGCGCTTGTTTGCATAACTGATGTGGAAGAGGAGACAGCTGGAGACAAAAGACCCATATCAATAAGTATATACTTATTAGCCCACCCAAGTTGCCTTCACACCAAGCAATTTAGTCCTGCTTAAAAGAGTGCGAAAAGAGAATTAAGAGGAAAAGAATAACATCGGGATGAGTTCTAGTTTAATAAAAACATGGGAAAGATGATGGGGGAGGTTTGTGGAGAAGACAGTGAGGGCAAGAGAACAGACCTATTGCATGCAGAGGGACACAAGAATTGTATTATCATAAAAGGGTAAATTAAGGCCTTGTAGCAAAACACATGCTTTGTATTTCCTTTGCCACTATTTAGACTAGTGTATGTTAAACCAATGACCAGATGGCACGCCACCTCTTCCGTAAACAAATAAACACAGGAAAGATACAGATTTTCAGGAATAAAATCTGTGACTTTGACAGCGTGCCCAGAATGTATGCATTTATTAGTATCTGATTGAAACTTGATTTCTTTCTACAAACAGTGGCTACATTATGTAAAGAAGACTGGTTGGGAAATACACAGTCCGCTTGGGTTTCGTTTATCATTGTGGCATTTAGGTAATACACTGTGTACATAATATTAAAGACACCACTGAACCAGGCTACTTTACATTAAATTGCCAAAAGGAACTTGGAAATTGATGGAACAAGTAGATGTTTTTTGAAAAGCAACTGGACAGTCAACCCTGCTTGATCCTGCTTGAATATTACCCCTTTTGACTTGGAAATTAACTGAATGGTTGTAGCCAAGGGAAAGCTATGACTTCTGATTTTTTTTTTTTTTAAGATACTTCAATCAGTGTAGATAAAAGTGAGGGACGAGCAATTTAAGATTTGGGACCATTGAGGCACAGATTGAGTGGTGGAGGTTCAATGAAAGAATGGGCAAGGTAACTATGTGGCATAACGGTCAGTGATCATGGTCAACCATGAATTGATTAAAGAGGCAAATGGAGGCCGATCTTACTTGTTGATTCCATGCCTTGTAGAAAATGAGGCCATTCTGGGGAACACAGGTGTTGTCACCCATATTTACTTGTTAAATACAGTATCTCCAAATGGAACAAGCTGATAAGCTCATTTTTGCTATATGAGTAACAGCACAAATGCAACTTTTCACTTATATATTTTTTCCTTAGTTTGTCAACCAATGATAAGCATGTTGACAAGCACAGGTGACCTTTAAGGCTGTTAGGACTTTCTGTTGGCTAAGGCCTTCACGCTGTAATAAAGGTGACATGACGATGACAGGTCTGAGAGGCTCAAGGTTTGATAAAATATGCACAGAGGAGTTCTTAACATGTTTTCGCTCCTGCTTAGAGCTTCGGATCAGCAAGTTGAAATGTCTCCATTTAACGTCTACATTAATGTCAAACTTACTGTTCAACAGACCTTTATTTATGGAATAAAGAAAATAGCATCCCATGAAAATAGTCAAAGTATTTTTGTACATCTCCGAATATTATGCTTTGATACAAATATTTACACGTTAAAACTCGTTTTTTTAAAAAAAACGATTGTATAGGTTTTTTTTTCTCTTCTCGTTGCTGTCAGTATATGAATGTCTTGTATCCGGGAAATATGAGTCACCATCAATTTTTTTTTTCTTTTAGAAAGGATTTCTTCAAGGTGTTCATTTAAAATTAAAAAAAAAAGGTAAATCTTTAAAACCAAAAACCGAAACAATCAGTCGGCATTAGCTGCAGCACATCTGTTGTGTGGGTATGTTCCGTTTTTGAATGCAGAAATGGGATGATAAAATTTAGGTTAATGTCCCCATTATCTGCCGTGGGAGTTATTCCATCTGTAGCCTGTCACAGTGGCTCGTGCCATCAAAGCAGAATCTATTTTTGACGTCTTTGGTTTATTGATAACTTTATTAATGTTTCATGCAAATGATAAAAAAAAATAAAAATAAACGAAGGCAACCAATGAGCGATAATTGTTTTCTCATGGCTGACACAGTGCAATCTTTCAGCAATCTCGTGTAAGGGACTGTTATTGTTATGTCACTATTACATCACGGAGTTACCTTGGTTGTTTATACTAGCCACTATTGGTTGCCCAAAATATTAATCTTACATATTTTCCAGTATAGTGCTTATAGCTCCCATATACATGATAAAATTATGGGGGGGTTATTCACTAAAGTCCGAGGGGGTTATTCACTATGGGAACATTGTAGAGGATTTTCTATGGGAATTCGCACCTTAGTGAATAACCCCCTGAATTGTTGTGTATAGGTGCGAATTCGCCAGATAAAGAAGATGGTCGCAGTTGCGACTTTAGTATGGGAAAATTGTCGCAATCTTAACTTTAAAAAATTGTTGCGACTTTACAATGGGGAAATTGTTG
Organism: Pipa parva; assembly: GCA_019650415.1. Classification (NCBI taxonomy): domain Eukaryota; kingdom Metazoa; phylum Chordata; class Amphibia; order Anura; family Pipidae; genus Pipa; species Pipa parva. The sequence goes on from WMED01002120.1 coordinate 21,001, forward strand.
CGGATTTGCTACGGGAATCCGCTGTTTGAGAATTCGACAGTCAAATTCGCACATTAGTGAATAACCCCCTTCTAGTTTTGATTTTTCTTGATCATACTGATTGATAGCCTTCTTTTAGGATTCTAGAAAAGTATAAAAATAATATTTAATGATAAAGATTGCACCACGTCAAGTTTACTTGCTGTTTCACTAGATTTGCCCATTACGCAATACATCTCTGCGTACCTTTCTTTAATTCTACCAACATCCCACTCCTCCAGTTCGTAATAGCAGAATGCATTCAAGAAAATATCATTTTCGGGGAGGAAACATACCCTTTAAGCAAAGAAGGCTTTTGTTAAGTTAATGGCAATTAGTTGAAAACCAATTACAGAAAAGAACACACTTTCTAATTTTGTACCCGTTTAAATGGAGTGGATCCAGATAGCAAGGATAAATTAGGCATGTTTTCCTAATTGCCATCTGTTTGTGCCTCACATAAGTATGTTTTGAAGAAGCTCCTGTTAAAATGAATTGGTGTCATCCCCAGGACAGAAGATAAACCCTGTCGATTTAGCAGCAGGTACTTTTTTTAAAAAGGACGTTTTCCTTCAGATGAATTTTTACCATTTGGTGGATAGTAAACTACTAATAAAAGATTATTTGCTTATTCATGATAAGTTCAAACAGGTGCATTCATTCTCTGCTTCCCCATCATTGCGATTTCAGCAAACTCTGCCAGGGGCGTATTCTCAACCAGTTTGGGTGATTATGACGATTTCAGACTCCTGGAGCTGTTTGCATTAATATGTGCGTGCGTCTTTCTGTAATTTGGTTAATTGTATTTTTTTTAAAAAGTGTATTTTTTTTTTTTGTTAGTCTTGTCACGGTATTAGCAGTGCTGCTTGACTAAATGATCAATGGAATTCTAAGCGGGGGATATTTGCTAAGGTCATTTTGACCTTTCTGCACAAATTTTTTGTTTTTTTCCGTCGCATTTTTCCTAATTTATAAAAAAATATCAAAAATAATTTATCAATATAGATAAATATGAATTTGTTAATACCACTAAAAATGATATTTACTTTCAGTGGAGCCCCTGTAATATTGATAGTACTAATTTTTCTACCAGGGACTTAGAAAAAAATTTAGCGCCCCCATCTCTATAGGGAATAATAGGTTTTA
>WMED01002121.1:0-25115 GCA_019650415.1 Pipa parva
CAGGCAAAAAATGGATGAAAAGGCAGGCAAAAAGTCATGTTTTCAACCTTTTTTCCCTCTTTTTGCCCATTTTTGTGGCAGAAAACATGATAATTGGAGGCACAAAAGTAAAAAACATAGTTTTCAACCTTTTCGCAGCAAAAAAATGGCCATTTTTGCTGCAAAAAAGTTAAAAAAATATAGTTTTAGGGGGTAATTCAGCAAAATGCGAACTCACCTTGCAATCCTTCGATTCACATGGACATCACCAAACGCTTTAAAGGTACTTCGCCTCACCTCGCGACCACTTGAGTTGCCTTGCCAAGACTGGAATACCTTTAAAGCGTTCGGTGATGTGTGTGTGTAGAGAGAAGCAAGCACATAACAGTCTCGGCGAGGTGAATCAAAGGATCGCAAATCTGTGCAACGATGTAAGTCAAATTGCACTAAAATAAAAGCGCAAAATTATAAATGATGAATAATAAATAAAAATACTGGATAAAAGAATGGAATAAAGTCCATTGAAAGAAAAATGCCTCCAAACTGCAAGCTTCTTCGGTGGTGAAAAACTTCTCAAAAGAAACAGGTGTATAAAAACAGCCTAAGGAAGAAGTGCAAACAGAAAAAGCACTAATAGTGCATTAAATGATATCCCAATTGAGTATATAAAGCTCCCAAATGTCCCATGGAGTTCTTTGAAAAAGATGTGCAAAAGTGCAATGAAATGCAGAATGCAAAACACCCTGATGCACAAACTGTGTGAATCCAAGTGAGTTCACAGTATATGCTTACCGGAAACAAATAAGAAAAAAGGCATTGATTAAACTTCAAAGGTTTTCAACATCAAAACCGAATTTCACTGGAGCTGTAATCTTTTCAATAACAAAGCACAGGAATCCCAAGTGTACCGGCTGCCTCATTCAGGTCCATATAAACAATTAGCACTTCATGGTGTAAAACTGTATGACATATTTATTCAAAACAAGAGTAAAAGATATACTCACAAACATATATGATAAAAACGCATGTAATGCTGTTAATACAGTTCACAGATGCTGGAAATGCAGACCCAGGAAATAGTCTAGTAGGCAATAGCGGTATAAGTCCAAAGTAGATGACTCAAACCCTTGGGCTTCTTCAGGGAATGATAATAATTATTTATCATTCCCTGAAGAAGCCGCGGGCACACAGCGGTGAAACACGTTGGAAGAGTGCCATTATCTTGAGTCATCTACTTAGCCTCCTGTCTCAAAACTGCCCTGAAATGTCTTATTGCCTTGTAGTACCTTTCAACCAAATAAATAACACTACAATTCACAACTTATTTCTGACTAGTAATTATATTAGAATTTTTATATCTTTACTCTGTGACATCGCCACATGGGCAATGGAGCAGTTTAGATAGGGCAGATTTGAAGGCAGGAACACAACTGAAAAGTTAATTTGGTGCAGCTAGTGGCATTTCTACATAATTCCTGCTTGTCTTCCCAAGAATCTGCTCCATCAACAGATACCACATTTTCTCTAATTATATAAAATAAGACTTATTTATAACAAAGTACATTAGGAAACCTATGATCTTTAATCTCAAAACTGGTATTGAATAAAAAAAAATTTGGGGTTTGTGATTTGTCAAAATGTGTACTTTACAGTTTGTAGCTCAAATTGGCCACTGAACTGTCTTAGACTTTGCTTTGTATAAGGTGGATATAGGGTAGGTGCAAGAAAAGCTAGGGAGGATTATTTGCAGTCAATGAAACGAGTAAAGAAGACAAAGAGCTTTCAAGATGGGACAGTACTAGAAGTTTGGTTATGCAAACTCAAGATTGCTTGTATTTTTCAGCCATCTACTTATAATTTATCATCATACATTAAGACAGTGACATCCAACTTACAGCCTGTGTGCCATATGCGGTCCGCAACGCAGTGCTATCCGGCCCACGGCCCGAATTCCGAAATCCGAATTGTTACGTATAAGTGTGGATTCGCCAGCTAAAGACAGTCGCAATAGACTGTTACTGTCGCAGTCACGTCTTTATAATGAGAATATTGTTGAAGTCGCAACTTTACCATGAAAAATTGTCGCAGCTGTAACTTTAAAATTTGTCGTGGTCATGACTTTGAAGCGGCCCGTGACACGCGTGTTGCAAATTTATGTGTCCCCCAGGCAGAAAAAGGTTGGCCATCACTGCTGTGTGGGGTTGCCTCCCTTTAATTTTAGTTCTGTGGATGCCCATGATTGGTATTATTTCAAGTTTAATGAAGCAGAGACATGGAATAGCAAATGATATCTGTACCATTGGTGCTAAAGAAATATATTTTAGGCTCACTGTAATAATCATGAACAGAGGTAATTTTTGACTTACATGCTGCATGATAAATAGTTTAGGTTTAGACTAAAAAAAGGTCATGTTCAATCAAATCCATGTCTTTGAAAATCAACAGGAGGGGGGGTGGATGTAAATGTATGTTCAAATGTTAAAAAAATGCAATTCCTAGAGTCCAAAAGGGGCAGATAGTTAATAAGTAAAATATGGTGAGTGTGTAGTGAATGGAAATAAATCTTAAACCACAAGATATCAATAAAATGGTGTAACATTACAGTAATTCTTACTTTGTCATGGAAGATTCAGTCAATGCTTATCAGTTTTCTTTCTTGTTCTTAATAGCACCAAGTGGGTTAAAAATAGATGTGTGGTTATCTGTATCCTATTAAACACAGATACAGGAGATTCATTGAAAAAATTGTGTTTTTTTTTCTCGGAATCATCTGGAAAGAAATCCTTGCTAGACAGAAACAGCAATGCAAACTATTTGGACCACATGAATGCAATGACCATCTTGTATGAACCAAAAGACATTTGTCTGAATATTCTGGGAAACACATAGATTTCCCAGTGCACATGTCGTTGTTGGCTTCTGCTGATAAAGGATGCAAAATTCACAGACATGAGCAACACTCTCTCTCCGATGCCTTTTCTTATTCCATTGCAAAATGAGCTGGCTAAAAAAAAATGATAAAAGATTGTGGGTAAAATCACAGAGCAGTAAACATATCTGGTCTCACTTTAGACATTTTCATTAGTATATTTCCAGCCACGACAAAGCCCTGTTAGGCATGATTTTTTTTCCACTGCAAAGAATGTCATTTTGTAATTTTGTGAGAAGTTAAATGGTTGAACATGGAACAATTTTGGGACATATTAATAAAAGGGGTAAAACACTTCAAGACATGATACCCTTGTTTTTTTTTTTCCTGCTTTGTCGGTTTATACCAGTTCATTAATTATTCTTTTATTACCTCTTGTTCTTTTGCTGTTATTTGTTGTTTCTTTACATACTTCTACTTTTTTTTTCTCTAGCAGTATTTATCAACGTTAAAATCAATTATTTTTCAGTTTTTACCCCAAACCATTCAAAGCTCCAGACCTGGTAAAAAAAAATGGATATACCTAGGACAAAAGACTCCCAGGATGCCCCGTTAGTTTCCTGCCTCACTCTCTGCTTGTGAAGAGCCAAAATGATTCATGTAGGGATCGCCCAACTACCTGAAACATGGCAGACTCCAGCTGCATCACACATAACATAGCATGTCCCAGGCTCCTATTTATAGGGACAGCCCCATCTTAATAGCAGATTTCATTGCCTCATGAAGTTTAGGGAAAAATATCCGATCCACCTTCAAGAGGCCTAGCCTACGCCATATGGTAAAGGGAGGCCCACAGCTGTGTTTTAAAGGAGCTATGCCGTCCCACATGCAGTGAAGTCCAGCAGATGCAGAGCAGACAATTATGCATTAAATTTACATGGAAGTTCCCTCCCAACTCACAAAAACCAATAAAGACACACTGTAGAATTATTGGATGTGCGAACAGAACTGGAAGTAGGACATACGTGCATTTGCTATCACTGAGGTAAGTAGGTTTCTTTAAATTTCTTTCAGAGTGAGCTTAAAGCCACCTAGTGACACTGGTTCACCTGAGGGACTAGTCAAGGTAGACTATAGTTTAGAGCCTACCTAGAGAAATATGAGGGCACTTGCTTCTCTGGGAAATGTTTCTGAGAATCTTTCACAGAAAAATAATATTCAATATAGAAAGTCAGACCTTCCCACAATGCAGCCAAGAAAACATTTTCATTCCATGTAAGCTGTGCTGCCAGTGTGTGAATCTGTACAGCATTTTGACAAAAAGTGGAGAGTACTTGTTTTAGATGCATTAGAGAGAAAGCAACCAGGTTCTTGAAAAAGCATTGTGAATAGAGGGAGGGAAAAAATTCTGCCCACTCCAAAATCTCTCAGAAAAAATTAAGAATATATGGCACCTTAGACTGGAGACAACTAGCACCCTCACCATTTCTTAATATTGTACACCACACCTGTCCTATTGTTATATGGCACCTTAGACTGGACACAACTAGCACACTCACCATTTCTTAATATTGTACACCACACCTGTCCTATTGTTATTGCAGTTTGGACTTACTTTACACAAGCAATCCCCAACCAGGTACATAATGAAGTGTGTGAGAGTAAAATTGGGCACACATGGAGCTATTAACCTATTGCTTATTCAGTGTGTAGCCTGTATGTATAATTTTATTTATAATGTGCCACAAATTTACACAGGGCTGTACAATTCAGCAATTCAAATATAATACACACATTAGAAAGTATGGAAAACTTGGGGTTTGCAGGGCACCACAGTGGATTTGGCACTGACCCCACCCAATGCAATCCGCAGTCTTCTACAGGTAAACCAGAAATCACACGGAGTAGCAGGAATGCAGCAGGATACCAGGAAACAAGACCTATAATCAGGCAATAAGACAGTCAGTCTGCACAGTATATATATTCAGAGCCTAGTGGGGATTTGCTGACAAACATCTTCCAAATTGGAGTAAATGAAAATACTTATTCAAATCACCTGTGCAAGGTGGAAAAACAGAATCAAGCAGGGCTGAGATCAGGCACTAGAAAACCAGAAAGGCAAGAAACCTCAGGAAGCTCCATAGCAAGAATGTAAGGTCACTGCCTACAGACAGGATGTCCCGGGACCAGAGCACTCGCTGTTTTAAAGTACCTCCTCCCCCTTCAGAGGGGCCTCTGGACACTTAGCTCTAACCTTGGAAGGATACCGGGAGTGGAGCTCTCTAACAAGACAAGGGGCATGGGCCTCAAAAGCTTTTAACCATGATCGCTCTTTAGGACTGTAACCCTTCCAGTGTACCAGGTATTGGAAGCCACCTCGGCTAAACCAGGAATCCAGAATTCTTTGGATTTCAAATTCTTCTTGATCTTGTACCTACACAGGTTTGGGCACTAGAAATCCAGCAAGGCAAGAAACCACAGGTGGATCCATAGCAAGAATGTAAGATCACCACCTGTGGATGGGATGTCCAGGGTTCAAATCCCAGTACCGGAGCGACCACAGTATTATAGGAAAACTGGTCTGCAAATCCAAATACCACTACCCCATTTTGATCTACTTATTTAGACAATTATCTATGCAAATTCAGCTACAATGCATATAGCAAAATTTGCTTATGATCCAGTCATTCAATCTTAAATTGTAAATGTATAATCAAAGGAAAGCCTGGAAAAAGGAGCTTTCAATTCTTGGCCCCCTAGTATTAAGTTCAAAAAATGTTAAAATGGCATATTTAGGCTTACCTATTTCACAAAATAGTCATAGCAACTGAAGAAAAAGTGATTGGAGAAAAGGTTTTCAGCTAATCCATTCCCCTCCTCCCTTTGTCAAGGGCTATACTTACTAACTGAGCATGCATCCCCCCCCCCCCCCCCCCCCCCCCCCCCCCCCCCCCCCCCCCCCCCCCCCCCACCTCCCCAATTAAACTAAATTAAAATTCACTTTTTCTTGCTTCAGGAAACTTAGTGGATAAAAGCAGTCTAAAATAGCTCAGAGTCAAAATCTGCTTAACAATCCAAATTCTGCACACAAATAACAGCCTCCACAGAGGGAACAGGAGGAGGGGCTAAGATTAGCTGATAACCTGATAACATCTGCTCCAAGTGCTTGTGTTTCGTTGTTTTTACTGCTTTGACCGTTCTACAAAATCAGTAAATCCAAACATGTCATTTTAACACTTCTTGCATTGGGTGAACAATAAATACAAAGCACTTTTTAACAGACTTTGGTGTAAGAAAAGAGGATCAAGCTAAATAGTGATGTTTTGTAATGATAGTATCCCTTAAAATGTCTTCACATACCTTACTTACCCCTCTCTAAAGTCATCTACTCTTCCAATAAATGGATACTTGCTTGTCTTTTTATGACTGTTATTATTTTTTTTATCCAGCTTCTTATTGCTTGTGCTTTAGTCATAAAAGAAAAATTCCAACTATTACAGATAAACAATGATATTCCTGGACATATGCGACATAAAACAATAAACAGATTAATGAGATATGCAGTAAATGGGGATCTACTATGCTCAAATGGCTTAGTGGCAGTTTGATTTGTTCATAAATACGTGAGAATGAGGATTATTTTTATAGTGTGCTATTTTCAGTTCTTTGTTTTATGAATTGTAAAAGAAAATAATTCTAAAAATGTTAAACGAAACATGAAAATCTTTTCATTTCTGCAGGAGAATATTAAATTAAACTGGAATAGATGAGGGATTATTATAAAGGATTCAAAAAAGAAATGCTATTCTTAAATAGGATGTTTACCTTCACCATTTAAATAGGGAATAATCAGAGTGTCCTAATAAAGTGTGTTACCAATATTTATTTTTTAATATTGTACTTTTTTATGGTTCCATATGGGAAGTATTTCTGGCTTTTTTCTATGGGTATTTATAACCTCTCCTTATATTATTTTTGACTGTAAAAGATCCATTTCATTGGCAATAAAGCAACTGCTGTCCCAGACAATGATAAACAATAAAGGTAGGGTTACTGGAAATCAGGGGAAAGGCTTAGAACATGCCAACTATTGAGCCTTTTATTTATTTTATTGAAAGGAGAAGTGAAGCATTCCCAGGTCTAGGAATGAGGGAGAATGGGTGGTCTCAACACACTTACAATCCATGTCTCTTGTCCTCCACTGCCTCCTTTTTTGCTTCTGCCAAACTTCATTCTGCAGGTTCCATTGTTACGATGGATCTACAGATACACCTCCACCCTCCATCACCAATTTAAGAATGTGCAGTGAAGCGCTGGGGATAGCAATCCTGGAACCTGCAGAATGAAGATCGGCTGAAGGAAGTCGGAAGAAGCAGCAGGGGACAAAAGACATGGATCAGTAAGTTTATTGAGACCACCCAGGTTCCTTCACCCCTAGACCTATGGAACTCCTGTAACCTGACAAATAAGGGTTGTACAAATCAACTGTGCAGTTTTCAAACATCCTAGGTACACTATATATTTTCTGTTTTCAGTGTGCACAGTATCTCAGTATTTGCATTATTCAGAACTCCACAGAGCACTTCTCACTTCCAAGACACCTACTTGATTATGAAAGTTTCTTATGCATGCATAATTTCATAAGTACATGACAGTCTTTGTTGCAATTCAGCTCCACCCTCTCTAAGTATATTGCTTATTGATATTCACAATTTAATGGACCATGTGACATTCTCCAACTAGTCAAAGTGTCACGGTTCATTAGCATAATTAAGATATAAGATAGCCGTACAACCCAAAGTTCCTGATTTATTGCATAATAATATAGAAGTTTTAGCTGGCAGACCATGTACTCTCAGTATATCAGTAATGGTTAGGGTTCATTAGTTCTTTTCTAAACCATGGTGGATAACAGGGCAGCAATGGTGAGAATTTGCAAGCAATTTTTGCTGTAGCAATATGAAGATTCTGAGGCAACTCAGTCTAGTTATCTCTGTATGTCTCTATTATATTCAAAATTGATCTTACTTTTTTGATTAATGTGTCATACAGATGTATTTACAAGATACTTGTGAAGGTTTAAAATAAGCATGCAGATAAAAATATGCAATTTTCAGTGCAAATGTAGCTGTTTTATATACAATTTTAGGATATTTTTCTGATTTCTTTTTTTTTTTTTTGAAAGATCTTCTTTACTCTGGGAAGATTGTTTGTCATAAATAACGGACACAGATGATGAGATCAGAGCACAATGTGTATAAAAGTAAATATGGGTGGTTATGAAACCATTGCACTCATTGACAACAGAATCACCAGATTTAACCTGAATCCACCTGTAAAGATTTTCTTTCCCAGGATGCACTTAGTGAGATTTACTGATATGCTTTTATTTACAATGTTCTGCTTTTTGTGTTTGGAGAAAAGTGTTTAATTTGAAACTTATTTCAAATACTGTTATTAAAAGAAAAAAAATCACAGATGGAGAAACGGTTTATGAAAAAAATCTGACAATCATCCTCAATGCTCATTAAAATGAAATGTCAGTCATGTGTCCTTTTTGCAGCAGATGCTATGTGGAAAAGAGCCTGGTTCTGGTTTCATACTATGGGGGGGTTATTCACTAAAGTCCAAACTGTTGTGTATAGGTGTGAATTCGAGAGATAAAGACAGTCGCAATAGGCTGCTACTGTCGCAGTCGCTTCTTTATAATAAGAATATTGTCGCTTCTTTATAATAAGAATATTGTTGCAGTCGCGACTTTATTATGGGAAAATTGTCGCAATCTTAACATTAAAAAATTGTTGAGATTTTACAATGGGGAAATTGTCGTGGATTTGCTATGGGAATCCGCAGTTTGCGAATTCGACAGTTGAATTCGCACCTTAGTGAATAACCCTCCAATATTATGTTTCTTAACAATCTACAATTATAAGAAAGTTTACCTTTTATCCTATTCTAGTATGGAAGTGATACTGGTCTCACATTGTCAAATGAGAGAAACCTGTTTTTGGTGAACAACTATTTTCCACAGGTGTCAGGAAAATGATGATTAGGAGAACTATGACCTATAAAGTGGGAACTAAACAGCAAACAGTGTATCACCTAAGGTAGAAACACAAATAATTAAAAAAAAGAACTATTCTGAAAAGAAAAACATTCACCCTACTTTGTTCCTTTGAGATATTTGCTTGTCTTGCTTGTCTTTCTCTCTAAACATGTCTGCAACTGCTCTACTACCGTTTTCTTATCTAATACAGTCCAAAAGCCCTGCTATGGCAGTATGCTTCCAGCCACTAACAACACCATTTCATGTGTGATCTACCATAGCTGAATCAAAAAGAGCAACCAAGAATCCATCTCCGTGGAAGATCTGCTCATCTTTAAGGACTGGGTTGGTTTTTAAGATTCTTTGGATTTATCCAGTGGTTCTCTTAAAGGCAAATAATACAATTAAAGGAAAAAAAATCTTGTTTGGTTCTTCCTACATTGTACTTGAGAAAATATTATTTTTAATATCAATTCTACATTTGTATTGCTTTGAGTTTGTCTTTTCTCTTTCATGGTTGCAGTCATCTTTTATCCGCTATGTTAACAAGCCACCCCCACCCCCTCATTCTTGATTTCTATAGAATTTGGGATAATAGTAATATAGTTAAATAGTTTATAAAGCCAAAGAAAAGATACAAGTCCATTCAGTTAAGCCTATTATCCTGGGGAAGGCAAGAAAACTCAATTTAAAATAATCATCAATTCCAACAATCTAGTTCCCATACCTTATAACAGGGTTGGCGAAACTTTTTGGCACAGAGTGCCAAAAAGGTGATGTCACTCACCAGCGCGTCCCCCGAAGTGCCAGCGTTGGTGATTGACGTCATCACGCCTGTGTTGGCTGAGGAGCGCGCACATGTCGGGTGAGGAGATCTGCCCTGTGAGTGAGCGCTCCTTCAGTGCAGGCCACAGATCTGGCCTGAAAACTGTGAGATCGGGTCCACGGCCTGTACTGAAAGCAGGCTTGGCGATGGCTCGCGTGCCAACAGAGAGGGCTTTGCATGTCCTCTTTGGCACGCATGCCATAGGTTCGCCATCTCTGCCATATAACATTAATAAGTATCTATAATACTTATTTATGAAGTGCCCCAGAGAGTCCAGTTTATAAAAGATGCCTGCAACCAGCAATGAGAGGAACAATACAAAACTATAAAAATTAGGAATTTAACACACACTACTGTATAGCGATAACTAATATGCCAATCCAAATGGCACTTTTCTTTTCTGGTGTTACTTTGTATCTGGTGCCATTTATGTTAAGGTTGTACTACAGTGTTGTAAGCTGCAATATTCCCTACAAAATCAGCTTTCTTCCACCCCCTCTGTGATGTCAAGTCCTTCATCCTTCTACCATGAGTCCTGTCAAGAAATGCCCATGCACTTTAATACTTGTTCACTACAGGGCTTTTCTTTATCAGATAAGTAGCTTTGGGAGCATATATATATATATGGTGTTTATGTAAGACTGGAGAATACCTGCACCCTTGAGATAGAAGGGATCTAAGATGCTATACATAGGAGGGGAAAGGCAAGCTGCATAAATTATCTATTAGAGGGTTTTAAAGGTGGTTAATATATATGGAAAATCAGAATTCCATTAGGGGGTTAACACCCTGTTGCAGAGTTAATTGGATCAACCAGTAGTGTTTAAGCCTACAATATCCAGTTGACAGTGAGATGTATTAGAGCTACAGCTTGTCAAACTTGCCAGTTTGTTAAGGTATGTGTAGCAATTTAAGGTGTAACATAGCTCTCAGTTTTGCTAAGAAATGCAAAATAAACATTGATTTCTTCATCATAATAAGAGCCATAAGCCTCTAAAATTCTTTTATAAAATTAAATCGAGAGAACATTTTTCCAAATGATGCCAAGTTCCAAGCAAAGCCAATATCCTATCAAATAGTACATCTCGACACCCTAAAGGCATTTTGTGATTAAATTAATTGTTTTTAATTAAGACTGTCATGGTTCAGCCTAAGATTGTCAACACTGAAGGCAGAAAAGGGTAATGTAAATAAAATTGATATCACTCTAAATAATCTGAATGACCTGTTAACTTTAATTGGACACTATGAAAATTTCGGATAATTTTAGACAAACTGACAACTTGTCATTTTTTTAATTGCACAAAGAGGATATTACTTCTGAGCAGCAGTTTACAAAGTGTCTGGAATTTCTAAAAAGAACTTATTATTTCTGCACAATGACCTTGAATATGCAGAATGGTGTTTATTATTATAATATATCATATGATATATAACGCATTCTAAGGTGGTAACACATTTGTGTCCATTTAGTTGCCATGTATTTTGAATAAAATCAGCTATTTACATTTGTACATCCTATTTGAATGATGTAGTGCATAGCAGAAACTATTCATTTGATTGGGAAAGTCAAGACAATGGCAAATCCTTATGACTTTCATATGTTTAAATGAATATAATGATTTAAGATTATCTTGGCTATGTGATCCCTCTGATTATAAATAAATAAATAAATAAAAAACCATTGGGAATTATTTACACAGAAGCAATGGAGTCTTTTTTCCCCCATATGTGTTGGGTGGTAAATTCTTTTTATTAAGACTCAGTGACTTATTAACATACATCAATGCAGCAATTTTACCAATTATGGCTCACCGGAAGCACATCAGTAATAGAAGCATTACAGGACACACATTAAGGATGAACAAAAATGCGATAGAGAATTTCTCATCTGTTATTGATTGGGAGACTAAGAGCTTTCTCTAAACCGCCCAATAAAACTGGCTTGCAATAGAATTTCCTGAATTGTAGATTAAGTGAATAAAGATGTTACAGGAGAACAGGGAAACATTTGGGCGTCTTGTACATTATATATGCTGTTGATTTCACCATGTTTTGCCTAATGAATAACAGAAGATCCAACCCCCCCATGTTTGACAGAAGGAAAAATAGTCAAAATTCACATAAGAGCCATTGCATTTGATGATATTTTTTTCCAATTTTTTTATTTATCTATTTTGTTTTTAGAAAGTGTTTATTTTGGAAAACATATTTTTTAGCACTGCCTACAAAGGGTTAAAAATATCCCTTTTTTTCCTTTTTTAAAAAAAGTGCTGGATATTAAATACTTTTTTTTTCCAATTATGTCTCCTTTAAACTACTGTACGGCCGACTTTGAACACGCATATCTTGTCTCCCTATTAAAATATATTTGATTTCCATTTCACTTTCAGGAATGTGTTTTGGAAACATAAATGGACAGTGGACTAAAACAGACATAGGCCAAGATTTTTGTGAAGTCTACATGCCATATCAATAACTGGCCCTTTTTTTCATTCTATGAAATAATGGTCATTAACAAATCACAAGTGAAAGAATCAATTGAAATGTAGATAGACGCTAAATGCCGATTTTCATTGGGGACAAAACCAGAGATAGACAGATAGATAGACAAACAGACAGATAGATAGACAGATATACAGACAGATAGGCAAATAGACATGGATAGATAGATTTGAATTTTAATGTAATACATACTGTATATATTTTATACTTTTTTTTACCAGTGCTTAGGTTCAACCTTTTCTGACAGTGATTCCAAACCTAGAAACATGACTTTGTTTGGCTAGTATCAAGTCTTAAAGGAGACTTAAAGTTAAAAAATAAAAAAGACAGTTAAAACACTTACCTTATACTGAGACGATTGATTACAGTCACAACATGAGCTGTGCTGTAATTAGCTGGCTCTTGATGCTTCCCCCGGCGCCTCCTGCACAGCAAGCTGGCTGACTGACTGGGAAGCCAGCGTGCAGCTCCTCTTTCTCCTTCCCCAGCTTCTATATCATCAAACTCATTGCGGGGAGCTTTCTCATTGGCCCCCACAATGAACGTGATGATGTTTAGGCCCTAAAACACCCATGGTGTAACAAGGTAGGAGGAGCTGCAGCACTGGCTGCCAGTTTAACCAGCGCTGTGAGATGCATCGGGGGAATCATCATGAGCCGGCTAATTTTGTGACTGCAATCAATCGGCTCGGTATAAGGTAAGTATTTTAACTGTTGTTTATTTTTTTTTTTTTTACTTTAGTTCTCCTGTAGGGCATAAGTTCACAGAGTGAACAACATTTACAGAGTTAATTTCCTTCCTCTGCTGCAAAGTTTGAGGACAGTAGTTGATTTCCAAAACCTTCAGGACTTCGCATTAACCAAGATCAGTGTCGCTAGTTAACTTTAACCATGCTCCTAACACAATGCCAGCTGTGTACTCTCCAGAGGTGTCCTCCATAATGTGAAATTGCATCATTTGTTACACAATTACAAAGTTTAAATTGTTGTGGATAAAAAACTCCCTGACATGAAAGCTATTTACTCTAAAGTGTTATATACACTTTTATGATGCAATAAACAACAGTTTTCACATTTTTAAGAGGAATTACCTCTGGAAAGTGTACTGAGTTGATACATACTGTACATACTTGAAATGCTAAGTATCAGAAATGGAGAGTTCATCATTCCATACTTAACTATTTATGGTTTGTAGAAAACTTACATAGTTGTAAAGATTGTAGCATAAGCCCAGCTTCAGGGTTTATCTAGACATGAAATCAGACTAACAGAGAAGTCTTACAGAAAAGAACAATAAACCCACAAAGAATGTATTGCTTCCAGTTATGTATTCAAGGATTTGTTGTTTTTTTCTAGTTGACTCTAAACCATGATGAATCATTCCGAAATCAAGGTTTATAGAAGATAAATGACATGAAAGGTCGTGACAAATAAATCTGGCCCCACAGATCCAACTATTTGACCTAATGTAATCTGTGAAAAATTCAACAGGAAGGAAGGTGTGTCCCCAGTCTCAAACTTATTACTAAAATTCCATTTATTTACATACAAAGTACAACAATTCAAATAAATTTCCTCCCATACAATTACTAATGTTACCTATGGTCATTTTATAATGTTTTATAATGTTAATAGATATTTAGAGAACAAACTGTCTAACCAAATGTACCTGTATGTATTTGGTTTAATATTGCTATTTTTCTCACAATTAAAAGGCATAAAATATATCTTTGCAATTTATTATTCATGTTTAGAACTCAATTTGTTTTTAAATATTGGAAGTATCTCACAAAATGACCATACTGTTATTAAAACATAACATACAGCATAGTACAGCCAGCCTGACCTCCTCTGTTGCAAGCTGCATCATGTGACATCATACATCATGTGATGCAACCAGTGTGGAGGCAGGGCTTCCTGGTGGACCACTATGCCCCAGTTCAACTCAGACACAGCTGGGCCAGGGAAGAGGTAGGTAGGGACAAGGAAAAGTAGAGAGTGAAGTGCCAAGATAGCGTTCCCCCTCCAGCATTGACCTAGGCAGCTATCTACCTTGCCTACCCCTTGGCCCAGCCATGATTGGCACCTGTTTCTCTGATTTCATATATAGAGGTATTGATAACAATCAATTATGTATATACTGCTGTTAGTTACAAATCTGGTTCATTACTTCTTCAATTCTGTAAGTGAGGCTCTCTACCTGAGGCTCTCACTAGATACCTAAGCCTTGTACTTCTACATTAAGGGTTTAAACATAAACCCCAAAGTGGGTGACCTACATATGGACACATTACTGTGCCCATATGTATAAATGTATTTAAACCATTTTCACTTTGTCGCTGGCCCTTTAACAGTCAAAATTAGCATCATTAGCTCATACTGAACATTTTTGGATGTGATGAATGGGCTTCATGTTATAAAGCACAGTATTTCAAAGTGGTGCAACTCAACAATGCAGGTCAATAAATCCACAGTATGTTCCAGCGTACCACATTCTCTCTATTCCTTACATTCTTTAAAGGATAGGACAGACCATGATTATACAGATAAACTAGATTAGTTCATAGTTACTACAACAAATGTGGGATTTGTAAACAAGGGTCTGCAGAGGGTAAGGGAATCTAAGCGAGTGCTGTAACTGGTTCACCTTTAGCTCAGACTTAATAAAACATGCCACAATCATTATGCAGGAATCCCATAATGCTTACAGTCTGCCACAAATCTATAATGCTCTTGTAGATTTTTCTGTTTTCTCAGGCTTTTTTCTTAAAGGTATTTTGATAACTTCTGACAAGCAATTTTCAATTTATTCTTTATCAGTTGCAGTGCTTCACAATATGTCAGATTCCCAGCTAGACAGATTAGTCCTAGTCAAATTGTTATATATATATATTCCAGATTTAAATGTATACATCACATACCATAAATACAAAGGGGGCAGTGGCCTCTCCAAAGGCATTTGGTTCTTCTGATTTAGCAGAATATCTCCAGTTTGTTATATTGAGTTTTGCAGAAACCACTTGTTCATCATTAGGGTTTTGGTATGCAAAAACGATCTTGTATTCAGGGGATAAAATAACATATCTACATGTCTTGTTTGCAACATCTTTTGTTCATTATTGCACAAGGTTTCCAAGTATTTCCTTCCCACACATAGCACAAAAGACCATGAAAAGAATTAATAATGTGCTTATCTTTTTTGAGCACTAATAATTCTGTAATTATGGAAATAATAAATAATAATAAACCTAATTCATTCATATTTTCTCATTCCAGCATCCTGTTAAATTTTAGAAAAGGACAAAAATAATGGCGATATTTTGGGCAAGTAAAAAGTGGAACAGTTCTATCCCATTGTAATAACGTGAGTGCAAGTCTGGGGCAGAAAAATGTTGGTCTACTTGATCCTCAACCTATCACTCTGCATCTGTTGTTGAACCACAGATTGCAATATCCCAACAATAGACTGAGGCCATTATTTTTTCTTAGAATTGCCCCATGTCTACTTTTTGATCTGTTGTGCCTTTAATGAGATACACAGTAACAACATAAATGCATTTTTTAAATCCATTTTTACATAATAAATCAACAGAAATGGATTTTATCCAAAATAATTATTTATTATATGGCACTAAACAAAATGTGAAAGCAATAGGAAGATAAATGGAAACTGATGATGTAGCTTTGAATCAAAATCAGGTTCCAGTAAATCTGATCCAGTCTTTATATATTCTGGTAATACCTGTTCACATGCCCTAACATATCACATTCAGGATTCCGGTAAAGAACAGATGCTTCTCTTCTTTTTTTTCTTTTCAAGATGGTTAGTGATTTAGGCTGCGGCTCATAATTCTGAAATCAATTAATATGTTGATGACAAAATATGTTTACAATGCCTTACAACTAAAACATACTGAATTGGTTCTAACTTTTAATAAGTAGTACCAGATCATTTGCCATGGTAAAGGAATAAAGGAAATTGCATTAGAGCAAGAATTTTAAAATCTATCAAATCTATCTATTATTACAATTTACAACTCATTTGCATTGGCACTTTATAGTGTTTTTGTTTGGATTGTAAGCTCTATGGAGCAGGGAATTCTATCCTTTTGTTTCAGGTGCTACCTGGCACTGAGTTATGTATAAATCATGATAATACAGTATGCTTGTAATCTATCTACTTCACTAGTATAATGTTAAGCACTTCTCCTATATCTGTTTTATAATTGTATTATTGAACTGTTACAGTACTGCATAACCTAGTAGTATTTACTAAATAAAAATAAACATACATATAGTTTATGTTTTACCAGTACTCCATTGCTTGGTTTTTATGAAAATTGTATGTGCGTTTAATAAAATGATCAGTAGAAAGTGGTTTAAAAGTAAAAAAAAAAAAAATCAAGACAGTTATTTTTAAAGTCTGAATACATAATAACAAAACGAACTAGATATTAGCGAAATACCTAATTCATTTCTAAACTGCAGTAAGGGTATTCTTCAAACCAAAAGGTATAAACATTTTTTTAAATTCCCATATCAGGTCCTGATGCAAGTTTTGCATTGTAACTAGCTCTGATATATATAAATGTAAACACCCTTTTACGTCATTCTTAGCAGATGGTAAATGAGGTAAGGGTTCCAGGATAAAGGGTGAATGGTACCCTTTAATTGTTACCTGGTTTAGTTCATGAAAGCCAACACAGAGATGCATTCTCACCTCTGGCTGCATCTGTGGCCTTGTCTGGCAATTAAAGGTTCTACAAACTTGTTTTTAAATATGCATGTAGTGGAAAGTGTGTATGTATTCAACTATGCCTGCTCTTCTACTGCTTCTTCTAGAAACATGGGGTAAAATAGAGCAGGTTGGTGATGATAAAAGGGTAGCTCAAGGAAAATAGATATTTTTGATTATTAAATACTGTGTCACAAAACAAATAACTCAAAGAGAAAAGTATAAACTTGCTTTTTTAAAGCTTCTTTATTGATATTACGGTAAGAGTGTACTTAGCAGTTAGATAATAGTAAAACGTGGAAAACAATTCTGTTCAGAAAAAAGAGGTCGTCAAAATCCATTCTGTTCTCAGCGGAGATGTAAAATGTTCCAGGAGTGATGATAACTATATACAAATATATTCATAATCAATACAAAATGCAAAGAACTGCCTGGGATTTCTTTTCATAAAATGGACATTTGGATTAGAAAATGAGAGGCCAACCTGTAAGATGTGAGGAAAGGAGATATCAGCAGATTTTATTTGTTATTCACATAGTGTGAGCAATTATGGAATTCTCTGCCAGATAGGTTATGTTGGCAGTTACTTTAAATTCTTCAGAAGAATTGGAAACCTTTTTGGAAAAACAGGCTATTTGGGGTTATATGAATTAATCAAAACCTAGTTTATCCAGGGATAAATAAATATGTTTGAATTTTGGGAGACAAGTAAAGTGTTTTTTGTTGTAGAGATGTAAACTGTGCGTTTAAACATAACATTTCCTCTTTCTTGATTGAAGGATCTCATTTGACAGTCTTTCAAAGTATTCATGAAAGTAAAAAGAACAGCCCATGTTCACTCTCCAACTTTTTCTTTGTGGTATTTGGGGGGGAACGTAGGCATTTTCAATTGTCCTTCTGACCTCTTATACCATGCTAGACTACCAGTTTCTGCAATTGTACATATTTTCATAAGTAAAATCTATGTACTAATAGAGTTCAAACCCTATGTCTGACAACATATGCAAACATTTAGGCCAATGGGAAACAAACATGACAAAAAGGACAGTGAATTGAAGGTTTATTGTGGATGCGCCTTAATAAATCTTACAGGTAAATTGATATGATAATGTCAGCTTGGGATAGCGGCTGTTGCTTAGCAACAGGATTCTTTCTCTGCTGTGCCTCACATCTTAATTCCTATGTGGTGTCAAGAGATTTAAATTCAGGGAAGCTCAGATAGCCAGCACATCAGCTTCAGCATTCTCACAGTTGTGTGTTGGCATTATGTGCCCCCGTTCTCTGTTGCAGTGCAGCCTTTGTACTGCAGTGTTCCAGTCTGTATAATCTACTCTGGCTCCCATGTCAGTCTTACAGTTCCGCTGTTTAATTTGCTACTTTGCCTCCAGCTTTGAGTTCCTATACCCAATGGCATTACTAGCATTAAGTAGGCCCAAGTGCATAATCTGGGAATGGGCACCCTTGACTTCCTGCCAAATTACCCATGACTGCAATAACCAAAATTTTGATTTTCCTACTTTCTTATTTTTAGTGATATTCTTTACCCCTGCATGTTGGGTTATTTGCAGGATAATATAGTTCAGTTTCTACTTATTTTTTTATGTGAAAAGCAATATTTGTCCAGTGGTGCCTGGTGTTGCCACTACCTCTGTACCACTTTTACTGAACTCCTCTAGCTGTACCTGCTCACTCCTATTTCAGTCACCCAGTTTATACCAATGGTGAGTTAACCTGGGAACTGTGACCTGGGAGTTCCCAAGCTGCAAAATAAAAACCACCTTACTTGGGTTAAGGGTATTTATGCCTATTTAGACTTCATGTCCAGGTCTTAGCTAGTGCTATCCCTGCTGTACCAAGAGGATCCACCCCTACTGGTATATCAGATATTAAAGACTAAAGGAATAGTATCTACTGTACTTTACCAGAACCAGTCAAATTCTTAAGAATGGAATTTGTCTGTCACTCCTTATTATCAGGCAGGACTGTTATCCTAAGACAATAAAAATCTAAAACCCCTCCAAAAATCGACTTTAGGAAAAAAATCTATACCTGGCTTCTGTCTCTTAAACTGTGTTAAATTCTACTTGAATCATCATTTCACCACAGGGAAATTCATCAACCAGGGTAATCATTTACTAGTAGTAACCCCTAGCAACCTATAATAGGTTTTCTTTCATTACTTTAGCTTTGTACCAGTGAGTGCTAACTGCTGGTTGGTGGCTATGGTTTATTAGACCTCATTAAACAATTGCCACACTGATGAATTTTACTGAGTGTTATAATTTATACGCTAATTTACACTTCACTGTTAGTATTTATGTTGAATTGTCATTTTTGCTATCTAACAAGAAAACACTGTTTTTAAAGCTATATTTATGTTATCTAAATACTTGATTTGTAAACCATACATTCATTGTAGGCTCTCTGCTCCTCCAGCACCACAATGGGTTGGTTAAGCTGATTGATTGACCCTCTCCTGGGTACTACCCTTTTCCTCCATGACTAAGGGTTGAGGGTCAGTATTAACATCCATAACTTATCAAATTCCCCCATACCCTACACGGCAATGGAGTATGGAGTATAGGGAAGGAGTCAGAGTCCTATATACCCCCAACTATACAACATGCTCTCTTACCCCCAGCACAGGGTGGGGGTATTGGGTATGGGGTCCAATGGAACCCTGTATTTTATTTCCCCCAATTCAGTAGAACCCCACATGGTATATACCCCATGCACTGTGAGGGAGTAAATATTATTTAAATAGTATTGTTGTAATGGTAATGTAATTTGGAAGGTTATTTTTACTTTTTAATAGCCTTTTTGGATGTTTTTTTTTGTTGGTTACTTTTCATATACTCTTGCTGGTTTGGCTTTTCAACTGGTTATTTTCTGGTTACTTGGCTTTTTAATTGGTTTGATTCTGGGCAATTGTCCAAATTAGGCTGTAACGTGATTGTTGATAGTTGCTTCCTTTTTGTTGTGTTTTGGAGTCAGTTTCCATCCAAACAATCACATGTCTAATGCTATGAAGTTGAATTAGTTTCATGATGTAATCTTTTTATAGGGTATGTGATTGCTGTACCTGTGGAGTAAGACACTCAACAACTTAAACTTCACAGTCTGAAAGAAGACTGAGGGTAAAGTCTAAAACAACAAAAGTGACACCACATCAAAATGTAGGCCTTGGAAATGTATGAGGGGTGGCTGCTTGAAGTGACATCATTGTCACGTGACACATTGAGACCAATCAGAAACTCCCAATGCAATGAGGCAGGACTACAGTGGTGCATCGGGAGGCCAGGCTGACTCAAGTGCCCTTCCTTGATTTCTCCATGGAAGTCCATGCTTGGTCCTAGACTGTTTATAGTACATCTACATTACCGGTAATTTATGAAATAGAAATGAATTTATCTATGTAATTTAAAAAAGAGCTAGAGGATGTCAGGCATGCTAAAGAAAGTAAATTATCTTTAGACTGCCAGAGGTATCTGTTTCACAATTACATGGAAAACTTCAGGCACTGATAAGTAAAACACTAATAGGTTTAGCATGGCTCACACATGAGCATATATGGATTGTGCTTAGACACAGTACATTTAGCGGGGGTGGGGTTTTGTAGGTTCCTGTTTCAGTGCTCGCCCTGTGCTCTTTTCTCAGCGTTAAAGCAAGAGTAGGGCTGCCTTTCTAAGGGCTAATTTAGCTAGTTACAATTTGACTGGCATTTAGTGTATTAGTCAGCCTATGATCTTACCTGCCATTTTGTTTTTTGTTTTTTGGCTAGCCTGGGATGTTCTGATTGGTAGGTCTGTGATGGAAAAATGCGTTTATGTTGCTAAAATACAAGAACTTAAAATTATTTTTTTGCGATCTCAGTATTACAGTCTACAGTTTCCGGGACACTGGAGGTTTCTTACATTTTATCTGTATACCCAACAGTAAATTTTGCCTAAAATCCAGTTCTCATACCCCTTAACTACATTTTTTTTGTTCTAAGTTTTTCAGTTTTCCTAAATATGTTCCTCTAACTGTTTTGGCAGCCAGTATCTACATGATCAAGAACACAACTGGGAAATCCTGGAGGACATATTTTGTTAAATTTGTAAAAATGTATTAAACCTGCAATTTGCCAAAAGAATGATTTAGAACATGTAAAACATATTTGTGAATGACAAGAAAAAATCCACATTATGCTAATTTTGCATTTAAATGGCTGAGATCAAATTTTCTTTGAAGGACATTGGCACCTCATTGCCATGAATAATCTGCATTTTAGGGTTCTTGCAAGAATACAGTATATCCTTATTTGTTTGATTTATTAACTAATCAAACACTGTAAAAAGGTCTCTACAGAAGTACATGTGATGGAATATTTTACATGTGGAAACAATCTCTAAATCCAGCTTGACCTTGGTCATCATTCACTCTAAATTTATTTTACACGCTATCCTGAAGGGTCATACATCATTCCATATTTCAATCTGTACTAAGCTTTCCCACCACAGTTATTTTACTGTGACTCAAGTTTAAAAAATCCAGTCATTCAGCCATCAAACCCACATTTATTATTTCTAATTTGTATTTATTATCTGTAAAAATGACTGCACCTAGCATCAGCCAAACTGTAGTAGGGTTTTCCTTGCATACATTAACTCCTGTATGTGCCTGATTCACACCTGTTGCCTTGAACATAATCCTAAAAATCTCAAATAGCTCTATTGTGGCTTAAGTAGTATAATTAGATGCTCTAATTTAAGGAAATCATTGAAATCATTTTGTGGGTTTTTTGAGCAGCTACACATTAAAACAAATGATTGCATTAATATGACACACAACACTCAAACAAGCTGAGCATTGGTCATCTAGTACTTTCTGCAGATAAGCTTCACTATCCAGGAACTTTCCTCTCCTGGCTTTTGCTTTATAGGTCAATGAGCCAAAAATTCAGTGATCACATGTAGCAATACAGCACTTAATACAATAACCAATCATCCATGAGCAATTTGTGAAAGTCATGAACAGCATTGCACTAGATCCATCCCCTGTGTGACATCCATAGAACCCAATCCCAGTCCAAAACTAATATTAATGTATTTTTTTATTGATATATCAAGCAACAAGAAAATGCAACTCTTACAAAAACACAAACTTCAACACCAACAAAGTAATACAAATATTTAAAATAGTCAATCAGTTTTTTCTAAGGCAAAATTAAAACTCCCCAATTTATGTACATATTTACATATTATACATATTTACAACATTACACACTTTGCGCAACCTACTCTACACCTGACACCATTAATGATGAGAGTTGTCAAACAGACTTGTTACTCACCTAAAACCACATGAGCCCTACTAGAAATATTTACTTCATGCTTTCAAAAATATATGGGGGAGAAAGAATAGACCAATCACCAAACACCTAGATGGATCCCATCGTATCCTTTGTTTCCATGCCCTGTGTCCCCCGAGAACCCAAATTTTCCCTACCTCACCCAGGATGTCTGCTGCCACCACCGAACAGGGGACAACCTTTTTCATAACAGAAAGTAGATACCATGCATTCCAGGTGAAATAAACTACTACACTAACTAAAAATAGCTGAAATCAAAACCCCTTATGTCTCTTAGTTGTTACACCTGGTAATCCCAACCAGAGAGGCAAGGTATGCCCAGGGCTCCAGATACCTCTCTGTACACCACTACATTAAAGGGGTGCTGAGGCAGGAAATGATCCACTTCTCCGGCGTATTCCATGCAATTACATTCTCGGTCATGGGAACTTCAGGTTCCCCTTCATGTATGAGGGCCAGACAACGTCCCAATATTTCAGTGGGATTCTGGATGAATTTAACAACGCTAACCCCTCCCTTAAAACATTGTATGGGCAATCCCTCAGGGTCAGCGGCTCATGAAATCCGCTCCAACTTATTCAACAATCTCTGTGATGTGACAAATTTGCATCCAATTCTGACACTTACTCCAGTCGCAGACTTGCGGAGCTCTTCACAATAAATTTGCGTGTGCATGCACAGGTAATTACGCTATTCAGCAAGCAATGGATTATGAAGGGGCAGATTCTGCAGGGTGTACTGCTCTGAATTCACCTCTTTGCGTTCACCAGATCAGAGTGGTGAATGAAGGGTTTGATGGCAGGGCTCCAGTGTTGCGTAAGGCAACTATTTAGTCAAAAGTAACAATGGCAACTGCTACTACATTTGTCTACTATTAAACATGAACTAGGTACAAGGGGACCTAAAAATAAGTATTTTTCATTTACTTACAGTTAGTGGAATATGATAAGACTGACATCACTGCCCTTCACTGGAGGAGTTCTCACTCCGCATGACTTCTCATCCTACTATAGTACAGTTTGGAAAGCCACCCATGGTTTGGCTTAAAAAACAGTTCACTGAATATTTTTGAGCTGAGCCTTGGTTTGGTCAAATTTTCATATGAACCTGTCCAAACACAATTCCTATCTGGTTTGCAGCTAACCAGTTAAAATCAAAATGACCATTTACACAACAAAATTAGTACCAAGAAAGCAGTTGATGGTGATTTGACAGGGGCCATGTGCCATTACTATTTGTGTTAATAAATGAGAGGGGCTGGGGAAAGAACTGACTGGGGGACTTGGTTTCCGGATGAAGAAATTAACTAGGTGGTGAATGTGAGCTGCTCCAGTGGGTTAAAGGCCTTGGAATAAAGGACTTACTGATAGTTCTTTCAGGCACTGCTGATGTTGGTAGGAGTAAGTGGCTTGGTTAGAGGAAGAAGTTCCACTGTGTTTCACATAAACTTCATCCAATGCAAAATCTACGATAATCTCCAACACTCCAGTGTTTAAATAAAAACAGCCTTTATTTCTTTAGTTAAAAGCACATAATATATAATGAAGAACTTCAATAAATTGCTAGACCCTATGCATTTTGTCCCCACTGGAGATTAGTCATAGATATTTGTGGGACATCTCATCTCCACAGCACGCAGAGAAATTGCCTGGTGTGAGTAACTTTTTGAACTGATTGCACTATACTGCATGTGTTTTAGCCGCTATCCCTATATATTTATGAGAATATCAATTTTAAACTTCATCCTGGATTCTGCAATAATTGAAAAAAAATATTTAACCACCTTTTTTGTTTCTTTATTCATTATGAGTCTGTACTCATTTTTTTTTAAATATATAATATATATGTAATTAGTATTATGTACAGTAGCTAAACTATGGAATAAAGAAGGGGTCTGGGAATGCAAAGCTACAGAATTAGAAATTCAGTCCTGTAAGATTCAGTTAAATCATTAAACATATACTGGAGAAATGTTATTAGCCTCTTTAAATACAAAATTCACCACATTAATGGACACTTGACCAACATTCATAATATGGAGGACCAAAAATGACATAAGTATAAATAAATCAATCAATAAATAAATGAATGAAGAAATACAGAAATACAGAAATAAATAAAAAAACGCATACTTAATATATTTTTTTAAATTTTATTTATACATTTTCACATTTCCACGTCTATTTATTTCCATATTTCTATATTTCTACATTTATTTATTTCCACATTTCTACATTTATTTATTTCTACATTTATTTATTTCTGTATTTCTTCATCCCGTATGTTAATTGAGTGGCCGGTCCTAACCTCATTCTAAAGCATGATTGGTTAGTTTGGTGAACCAGACAGTAGAAATTGAAACATGATCAACCGACACAAGTCTAACTGCTGAATCTCCCACAGCACAAAGAGTCGGGATCGCATGTGACAGCCCCTAATTAAGCAGGTACCGATCCAAAATCGGGTAAAACTGACAGGCAAGCAGACACACACAAAATACTAAGTAAAAGGACACAGAAATACACTGTACCTGATCCACAGAACAGCCAGCTACACAGTGAGTAAAACGATCCACCCAGCAGAGAGGGAGGGGCAGCCCATCTTGGGACACTGTAATGACAGGGAGAGAGAGAGAGAGACAGACAGCACCAGAGGGAAACAGCATTCCCCTGACACAGAATTCCCTCTGGTGCTTGTCAGTGCTGCTGTGTGTCTCTCTCTCTCTTTCTCTCCCTGCCTCTGTCTCTCTCTCTCTCTGCCATTACACTGTCCCAAGATGGGCTGCCCCTCCCTCTCTGCTGGG
>WMED01002122.1:0-23701 GCA_019650415.1 Pipa parva
TTTTGTTTTGTTTTGTTTTGTTGCATTTAGCTTATTTACTGCCTTATTTCTTTCCTTTCTCTTTTTCTTATTAGAATAATAAGATAAATATTAAATGTATGCATGTATAATTTTATTTATAAAGCGCCACAAATTTGCTCAGCGCTGTACAATTCAGCAATACAAATATAATGCAGACATGGAAAACTGCATTATACATGACAGGTGAGTAACTTACAAGCGTGAAATCACTTTAAGTGCCGGGTTGTGATTGACACAAGAAAACGGAGGTCCCTGCCCCATAGAGCTCACAATCTAAGTGCATGTACAGTCTGAGGATGCAATTTTGCAGTCCATTCCACGGTAATGTTAACTGCACATTAACGTTTGCAAGATACGTACATTGATATTTTTCTGTGATGTGTTTCTTTTTTTATGGCGTGAAGGTAACACCACTATCTCTCAAACAATTTCCTTCCAATCTTAGAATATACCTCTTAGCTACTGTTGCCAGTGTTCTGACCATCTCATCCTATTTTGTTTATTTAGGTAATGGTATTGCCAGAGGGTGCTGAGACTGTTTCCAGACCAAGCCCAGATTATCCAATGCTACCCACAATACCTTTGTCTGCCTTCTCGGATCCAAAAAAAGCTAAAACGTCCCATAGCTCAAAGGTTAATGTCCATTTTATTCTCTTTCACCTAAATGACTGACTTCCAAAAGAAATGGTAAAACTGACCTGCCACCTAAATAAAAAAACATGGGGGAAAAAGCAAGGCACCTAGTGAACTTGTTGCTAAGTATTTTGCTCGCTAAACTAAAAACTAAGGTAGTAGTGGTGTCTTGCTTCTCTAAGTTCCCACAATGAATTTAGAGCTTTGAACTCTATCGTGGCTTTTTCAGTCATATGATGACAATAGGTAAACTTGAATGGAGGAGCTTACATTGCCAATATCCTTTTGACCAGAATGCTCCTGGTTGCCTTGGAAAACCTGGAATTTCAGGGCAGTGTGCTTGTTTAAATCCTTAGCAGTATTTATCTCATTGGGTGTCTACTTCTCCAAACAGTTTCTATTTTCACTAAACAGGTCCAGTTTCACCATCAACAGAGTTGTATTTATGCAGTCATATGTGGAAAAACTTAATCCATGAATCAAAGTCCTAGGTTATGCTATTTGACTTTTGCCATGACCTGGTATTACACTGATCTTGAATGACTGGTGCTGCACTCTTTTTCTAATTTTGGAAGGTATTTATTAAGATTAAATACTTGAGTATTGCTGTTATCGCTCATTTCGTTGTGCTGCTTATTGGGTTTCAGTGTTCCTTCATTGTGTCTCCTTTTTCTGACTATTAACATTTTCTCCTGTTGTCACTTTAAATTGTTTGGCCTACATCCTATTTAAAACATGTGATATGGATTATGAAGCTCAACATGTAGCAATAAAGACTGTTGAGATGTTGAAGTGTTATAAAATAAAAATGGGTAAAAAATTCCTAATTGTTTGTTTTTAAAAAAAATTTACAAGCAACAAATTTGATATTAGCATATATTTCCATAAAAATATACCCAGTAAGGCAAAATACTAAATGTTTGCTTGTTTTCTTTATATATTATTATTATATGTATATTATGATGTTTGCTATGTTTTTGGTATGAAAAACTGACCAGCTGCAGTCTAGTATTGTAATACCAGTTTATTTTACAGGATGGTAATAAGGATGGCAGCAAGCTATCAAAACCCCATAAAGTAACAAAAGAACGTCGTGAACGACCAAGGAAAGATTCAGAAAGCAGAAGCAAAGATAGTGAACAAAGTAAACAAGTAAAGGAATCTTCCAATTTGTCACGCAAACTCGTTGAGAACAAACCTTCGAAGGAAGAAAAAATTCCAATTAAAGCGGCTTTCAAGGAGCAGAAGTTGCCTGTGAAAGAACTCAAATTAGAGGGCATGTCTCCTAAAGGGGCACCAACTGATACTAAGCCTCCTGGGAAGAGGCCGCCCAATGCAGACTCTCCAAAATCAAGTAGCAAGAAGCCAAAAAAGGGCAACTCCAAAGGACTGCCAGTGTCTGGTACATCACCTCGTGGACCTCTTAATGCCACCAACACTACTACTACTTCATACCCTGAAAAGAAACAAATGAAGGAAAAGCCTGGGAGTAAATCAGAGAGACCCAAAACAGAGAGTGAAGCAAAAAAGTGTACAGAAGCAGAAGATTCAAACTCTGATGAAGAGGGAACCTCGAAGTCAGAGGTAAACTATAGAACCTCTTTCTTTTAAAACTCCATGTAGAATTTAAGGGACATCACCACATATTTGTTTAACTGTTACTATTAAACATAGACTTCAGTTTTCTTTCCCTATACAAGTTGAACTGTTTTGTTTTTAATGTGCATTTCCTGTTCTCAGCAGTCTTAGGGGGGAATTCACCATTGTGCGATGTGAGGTCCGGATCCTTCGCCTCACTTCGCACGGACTGTTATGCGCTCTCTGATGTCCTGCATGCGGACTTCAGCGAGCGCTTTAAAGGGATTCCAGTCTCGGCGAGACCACTCGAGTCACCTCCCCGAGACTGGAATCCCTTAAAGCGTTCGCTGATGTCCACGTGCAGGACATCAGCAAGTGCATAACAGTCTGTGCGAAGTGAGGCGAAGGATCCGGACCTCACTTCGCACTATGGTGAATTACCCCCTCAGTTTTATAGGGCAGTGGCCTGGCTGCATAGATGCCCATCACATGGATCTCATTGGCATGCAGCTAAGTGACAGGGCTAGTTTGTACCAACTGATTTACTTCCTAACTGACCTCATGAATACTTACTTCCCAACTCTGATTCATGCTGTACTCGTGAGGATCCTGACAAAACCAATGGTAATCATTTATTTAACCCTATGTACAGCCAATACAAAAAAAAAAAATTAATTGTATTTTACTTACAGTACTTCTAAGGGGATATTTATAAAAGTCAAAACATTTTTGGATTTGTTATAGCTGGTGAAATGTTGGATATATATATCAGATTTGCTGTTTTTTTTACTTATTTACAAAGTCATTCCGTCAAATTTATTTTTCAAAAAGTGCCTGTCTGCTTTAGGCTGGCGGAAACCCATTATTTCTTCTAGAATAGGTCTGGTCATTTTGACATGCTTCCATCAAAATAGATGGTCAATATCAGTATGCTGTAGGAACCACAGTGAAAACAGTGCAAAGTGTGTCACTTTTGATCAGTCAAAAAGTCCCAAGAATTATGAGGGATTTCTAGAATGTGTGTTATTCCATTAGAAAAATGACATTTACTTTTAACTTTTTTTAATCTTTTAGGTGGTGAGTAATTTCTCAGTTCCACTGAGAACTATGGCATTGATTGAGTATATTTTTATGCTACAGATAAACATTGTTTGCAATCAAAAAATAAAATCAAACACAAAGCAAGCAATAATAATCATACATTTTACTGCTAAGTTGACACTTTTACTAGCATTCTGTAGTAATTCCTACCTTGCCACAATCAAAATAGGATTTCTTTCCTCTCTGGTATAAATAGTCTATTAAACAAATACAGAAGCTGTAATTTAACATGGTTAGATCATACCGGGACTAGGAACCTATGTACAGAGGATTCTCTTAGCTTTCTTTATTCAATTTTGTGAATGTTTCAAGAAGACATTTTTGAATACATGAGCTAAAATCTGTTTGTCATATTTAGAATGCTGAATTTCAGAGTATTCTCTACAAGCTTGGCTGTTGTTACCATTATACAATTGTAACATTTTGACAGAATTTTGGGGATCTTTACACAAAAGGTAGAAAAGTGACATCATAATATTACCAGAAGAGGCCAACATTTCATATTGGCTCCCAGGTCTTAAAACAACTGGTAAATACTAGAACAGATCAGCACCCCAATTACTGCTTTGTCAAACAGCTCCAAGGGGTGGCTGGTAAGAGTTCTCTGGTCTCTTGCTTTGAGGCAATGGGCAATCCATGTATTTAGTTTGTAATATTCACTAGACAAATGCAGAATGTGCTTGACAAAGACCTTTAAGGTAAAATTATATCTTCACACTTGACCAGTAAATTTATAGGTAATGTTTTTCCTTTGTGGAAAACATTATGAATTTTGTAACATGGAAACTGAAGGATGTAAAAAGAATTCCAAAGATGATGGTGTTTAGTAAATGCAAGAGATTTTAAGGAGAAAAATAGCTAACTAAAGCTAAAGTTAATTTGTTGGTTGGTGGTTTGAGAGAAATGCAGAAATGTGAAGAATAGCAAAGCAGAAGACTTAAGCTTTCAGGCCTAGGAGAACTTTGAATTTGCTTTGGAACATCCATGAGCAATTTTGTCAAATAATAGTTAAAAATGGTAACACCAAAAAAAAAAGGAGATTTTACTTACCGATAAATCTTTTTTTC
The DNA here is from genome assembly GCA_019650415.1 of Pipa parva. Lineage (NCBI taxonomy): Eukaryota > Metazoa > Chordata > Amphibia > Anura > Pipidae > Pipa > Pipa parva. Next base: position 4,401 of record WMED01002122.1, read on the forward strand.
TTTGAATATCTCTTGGGGACACAGGACCATTGGATAAAGTTCTGTCTCATTGGAGGCAGGACACTGGGAAAAAGACACTCCTCCCTAGGTTCTTTACCCCAGAGCACAGGAAGAGGAACTCCAGTATTTTAACAAAGACTTATCTCCAAGTAAATAATAAACACAAAACACCCTTCAATATAGGGCGGGTAACCTGTGTCCCCAAGAGATCTTCAGAGAAAAAGATTTATCGGTAAGTAAAATCTCCTTTTCTCTCTAATCTCTTGGGGGACACAGGACCATGGGGACATACCAAAGCAGTCCCAAAATTAGGGTGTGAGACAATGAGATTATTTACATAGCAAACAGGAAGATTCCTATGAGATAGGAGCCACAGCTGCCTTCAATACTTTTATCCCAAAACTGGCCTTATGAGAGGAAAAAAGATCTACCTTATAAAACTTAATAAAGTTAGAAGGGACGTGCACGTGGCCGCCTTACACAATTGCTCCAGCGAAGTCTGATGTCGTACTGTCCAGGAAGCACTCGCAGCTCTAGTAGAATGAGCAGTAATCACCTCCTTGCTAACAATACTCCTTCCTAATTACCTGCTTAAGTCAGCGCGCTAAAGAAGATTTTGAAACAGATTTTCCTCTATTTGTCCCATTTGGGAGGATGCTGGCTAAAAGTCGCGGTTTTAACAAGCGCTATGTAAAGATTGTGACAGGATAGAAAAAGCTGAATAAAATGCTGCAGTTGGAGAGAGAGAGGCCCTGGGGAGGTAGGCAGACAGATGGGGGATACCGGACAGCACTTAGGGGGATTGCTTACCTTATAATGTGTGCACACTTGGCGATCTCAGCACTGCTGGGATACAGTATAATACTGTGATTCTCCACACTCTCTCAGCCTGTCTGTTCAGGGGTGAGTGGAGGTGCCTGTTGGTTGCCTGATGGTACTTTCAGTGATTTTCAACTCTGATCAGTACAGAAGCTCACTGGAATTCTCAGTACTCCTTCACACCTGTCTGTTCGGGGGGAGTGGAGGAAGTCACAGGGATTTAGAGCAGAGCAAGTCAATACTCTTTTCCCAAAATCATCCCACGTAGATGGTGGAAGGTTCAGAAGTGTTACTTTCAGCTGTCATACCCACAATTGTCAGAGATTGTCTCTGACTGAAGAAATCATCCAAATCTGGACAATGGATCTAGTGTTGCCTCCTTGGAGAAAGGACACTATAAAAACTGGAGTTCCTCTTCCTGTGCTCAGGGGTAAAGCCCCTAGGGAGGTGTCTTTTTTTCCTAGTGTCCTGCCTCCAGTGGGAGGGAGCTCTTTACCCCATGGTCCTGTTCCCCCCAAGAGATTAGAGAGAAATAAAAATGCCTCATATGTATGTATAGTTTCTATATAGTCAATCTGTGCTCCAAAAATTCTAAATTGTGTGTAGAAAGTAAGATATTTAATTCTAAAAATAGGTCCTTTTAGGGCTCACTCCTTGAGTAAAGTGCCATAAAATAAAACAATGGGACCGGGGGAGGTCTGTTTAACAACATGGCAGCTATATGTAAAGATAAGAACAGTCAGAAAGCAATAAAATTCAAAAATGGAAATGGAACTGAAGCAACGGCTTAGAGTGCAAATAAGCGTTTTGCTTTGTTTCAAAATAATAAAAAGCTTATTTGCATTCTAAGCTGTTGCTCCAGTTCCATTTTTTGTATTACTTTTATTACATCCAGACCGTGGTGTTTGAAACTGTAGAGCGCAATAAGTTTTCACGCTTATCAACTCAATATATGCCCAAATATTTATTTACTCAATAAATTGAGGAATTGTACTTTGAAGATAACATTTTTACTGTAGTGCTGTATTTCGCTCACTGCCATGCCAGCCCAAGTATGATTTTTTTTTTTTTTTTCTGTGTTTTACTGCTCCTTTCAGCAAAGCTGAAATGAAAGCCAAAAAGAACAGACATTGTATGTTACCTATTTTAGTATTTAGTTTATTCTCCATTTCCTGTTAAATAACATGAGGCAAATAATGCCATTCATAGTAGCACCAACTCTATGGTAGCCCATTTGTTCCTTGCAAGATACTTGTCTTCTCAGCTTCTCATGTCATGGTTTTATTCACATCTGATATCTTTTAATAAATCAGGGGAAAATAAGGTAATCACACACTGATATCTGTTACGCTAATGAGTCTCTCTCTCTTTCTCCTTTTTGTTTTCTACACTGCTCTTGAACTTCTCTTTCTCTGCTTTGTTTCCATCATCATGTCATTGAATGCTTTTGTTATTGCTAATCTAGTCGGTGCCATCCAGCCCTTCCAACAGCAGCTCCAGCTCAGATTCATCCTCAGAATCGGACTTTGAACCTCCCCAGAACCACGGCCAAGGTAAGCCCATAGACTTATTGAAAAAAAGACGGCGGAGTAGTTTTTCCATAGATAGTATCGTGAATCGTTCCCTTTTTTTTTCTTTCTTGTCTTCTGTCTGAAAGTAATGCAGACTGTCATTTCACAAGTAAACTTAAATCATTGTATATTTGTGCAATAAAGTCTGTCCTGTTGTGCAAAATATGTGAGAATTTGATGAAGCTCTTTTTATGAAACCTAGGCCCTCTTCGATCTATGGTGGAGGATCTTCAGTCAGAAGAATCAGACGACGACAGCTCATGTGGGGATGAGGCAGCCCTAAAAAACAAAATGGCAAACAGAGAGTCTCGGTGATACCAAACTCCTTTTCCTATTACTTAAAGCACCAATAACAACCAAAAAATAAAAATTCCCATTTGGACTAGCATGGCACTTATTCAAATAGAACGTTTGCAAAAAAAATGCTGGCTTGGAAGTTCAATTCATCAATTTCATTGCTTTGCTGGTTTTTATCTTTACTGATTGCAAACATGTTGTTAAACATACCCGTCCCAGTCCCTTTTGATTTCTCTGGAGCTTGAAATCATACCTATTCAAGAAGTTTTCTGTATAGCTAAATATCCTACTTTATAGGCACAATTGACAATTTTTGGAAGCACAGATTAATATAGAGAAACAATAAAAGCCTTTAAGGCATTTTTATTTTTTGGTGTTATTCTTTTTAAACTCTGTATGGAGATTTCTGTATATAAGCAGCACATGGTGCTTCATGCAGTCATGACTAAGGCTAGGGTCAGGAAGGTAATAACTCCGCTTTAGCTGGATTCTATAAATATACATTGTAGATTGATTTAGCATAGGCATCAATCGATAGCAGTTGCAAGCCACCTGCAGCAAGGGCTTTTGGGTCATCAACCCTTATTTTTTCCTCTAGATAGTCTCAATGTCTACACCCCCAGAAAGTGACAAAAAATAGAACAAACGTTAATATTTATTTTGAATGTTGTTTCCCCACTGTTACAGTATAATCCAGTAGAGGACAGTCTATTTATGTGCAATATATATTACATAGAAACTGAGGCAGTGCTAGGGGTTGTGCAGTATATTACAGTGACCCTGGTAAAGTGTACTGGAGAGCTGAAGGTGTATTTTAGGATTGACTCTACAGAGGCAAAGCAGATAGATTTTCCATGTAATGCCCAGGCACTTTGTAATATAGTAATGCCTGTAATGCCCAGGCACTTTGTAATATAGTAATGCCCAGGCACTTTGTAATATAGTAATGCCCAGGCACTTTGTATGTGCTGAGAGTTACCGGGCTGCCATGAGACAGTTTAAGAGCTGGATCATTTTGATACATTTTGATACTTAGATTTTACTGTTATGTTTTAAGTGTTTGTTAGATGAATACCTTATTTTTCCTTTGTTCCTTTTTGAGAATTGCACAATTCATGTATATTTGTTTATGTTTCAATAGGATGAGTCTGAGTGACAGTGACAGTGTTAGCAGCGATGATTCTTGCATCCCTAGTCGAGGTCCAGCACCTATTCAAAAGATGCCACCAGGCAATAACAAGGTAATTAAGACAAAATGAGCGTTTGAAATAGCACGTATTTTAGTTATTTTCTCTTGTTAAGCTAGAACACTGAAATTGGTTATGTCAGTATGGAGCATGCAGTGGTTTATTCTACCTAAGTTTCTGCATTGATTCTGCAAGAATGAATAGAAACTAAAGATTTGAGATTGCTACACTCTAGCCAATACAATGTCATAGCTGTCATGTTGACATGTTGTGTATATGTCACAAAAAGAATTATATGTAATTTAGTAAGGCAGTCAAGCATGTAAAGGCAAAGCATTAGAAAATTTCTCATTTTTCTTTATCGGAGATTGGTTTAGTATGGATCATTAAACAAATACTGTTCTCTTCGATTTGTAAAGTTCATTTGGCTTATCAAAACACGAAACAAAGCTAGTGCATTCATTTAATACAGTGTACAGTAATTGAGCTTCTATTTATGATTTAGTCACTAGAAGGTTAATTTAGATGTATATGTTATAGCTCCCAAGAGATTAAGAGAAAAGAGAATTGCCAAAAAGCTAGTTAAGGCTAGGTTCACATTAGCGTATTATACGCAGTGCATAATATGCTAGTGTTAAAAAAAAAAAAAAAGAGAGAGAGACAATTTTTCTATTGTGCTTACCAACCACAGTGTGACCGCTCCCTCGACGTTCACAGCACTTCTTATCTGGCTGCATTTTGTGCGTGGCATAGATACGCTAGTCAAAATGCAACAGCCAGCGTTTCAGACATGGCGTATGTGCATCATACACTAGTGTGTCCAGAACAAGGTAAGTCCATAGGTTTTCATAGAGCCATATTTTTTTTCACACTAGCACATTATGTGCTGCGCATAATATACTACTGTGAACCTAGCCTTAACTAGCTTTTTGCTTATTCTCTATTCTCTTAAACTTTTGGGGGACACAGGACCAAGGGGTAAAGCTCCCTCCAACTGGAGGCTCGGCACTAGAATACAACTCCTCTCATTGGACTTTACCACCCCACACAGGAAGAGAATAACCAGTTTTTCTAGTGTGCTTTATGCAGGAGGCAGGGAGCTGGCCCTTGCGTTTAAATATCTGCAGTTGACCGAGATTGAACCGGAAGGCACGTAGTATCACATCATATCCGGTTTTACAATTGGAACGCAAATGTGTTCCAAAGCCGAAACAGGAAGGATGGCGACTCCATCATTTCCGGTCATGTCGAGGGCAAACATGCATTCCAATATAGGAAACTGAGTGAGAACCATAAATAACAAATTCTGGTATGTTGCAAAATGAAAGCTGGGAAGTCACATACAGAAGATGGTAAAATCATTTACAAATGAAATCATTAGAGGAGATGTTAAACGATAACCAGATTAAAAAAATATGTAATACATGAAATTAAAGGGAAAATCAAATTCCAAAACAACACCAGTAAAAAAAGTATCATATATTAAAATTAATCCTAATAATATCGTAATGAAAACATTTTTCAAGAAATATCTTAACGTGATATAATTAAAAATAAATAAATATGTGTAAAAGATTGGATAAATAAAAAAAATATATATATATATTTATTAGGAATTACCTACACCTATAATTAAAAATAAATAAATATGTGTAAAAGATTGGATAAATAAAAAAAATATATATATATATATATATTTATTAGGAATTACCTACACCTAATCCCAGCAAACAGTCAGAATCCTCGCACAACAGGAATAGAAAATTTAGTGGAGGACATCTAGTATGTCATTTTATGGCATACTGAAATTTTTACTCCAAAGTGAAAAACCCCTTCAGGGAACCTTTCTGCACATTTTATCAGAACCTTTTTTTTTTTTTATAGAGGATTCTCCTCCGTTCTTATCAGCTAGGAGATTGTAATCCCTTAGTTGTTCCTTAATCTACTACACATCAAGGAATCAATGCCTTAATGTCTCCACCTAGTTCAGGTCTTCAGTTGTTATGTAACTCAGACTAATCTTGTCTGTTTTCTGATGAAACACTTTTTTTTTCTGAAAATCGGGCAAAAAAAAATCACACCAAAAATAAATGGGTGAAAAGGTCCAAAATGTAATTTTCAACCTTTTCACCCAATTTTTTGGAGCCCTTGGGATGAATTTAGTGTTCTCTTTACTGAGAATGTTTTTTTCTCTCTCCAGTGATTTGTTTTATTCTTCATTCCTCCTTTGTATAACTTTCCACTTGTTGATAATTGTCACAACTGTATTTTATGTAATTTTGCATAGTGTGTATAGCGCTTGTTCTTTCAATGTTTAATAGCTTTAAATAAAACCCTTTAATAAAAATGTTCATATCCTGAAATATGTCCTGTATGTTCTTGCCCTTCTTTCCACACACCACACTTTTCCTAATCAGTATGCATCTTCCTTCCCTTATGCAGAACCCTGGCAGGAGAAGTCCTGAACCATGCACTAAATCGGACAAGATGCTAAAGAAAGGGGTGTATGATAAGGTGAAATCTGGCCCTGGTCTGCAAAATAATACAGCATATTTGCATATAATTGTATCATTGGGCAATTTTAGTACCATTTCTGTGGTTGAAAGATGTTGATATGGTGTTTTTTTTTTCTTACTTAACTTAGTATTATGACTTTTCCCAGAAATGTGGCCTTGATTAAGGGGGGAATTCACCGTAGTGCGAAGTGAGCTCCAGATCCTTCGGCTCACTTCGCACATACGGTTATGCGTTTGCTGATGTCCGCGTGCAGGACATCAGCGAGCGCATAACAGTCTGTGCAAAGTGAGGCGAAGGATCCGGACCTCATTTCGCACTATGGTGAATTCCCCCCTAAATCTCCAACAGTCAACCTTTTTTTTTTTTTTTTTTTTTTTTTTTTTTTTTTTTTTTTTTTTTTCTCTTTTTGCTTATTAAACATTTGTTTATTGCAGTTTTCTTCCATTGTACATTTACAACAGCAATAATATAAAGAAAATATAAAAAATAAATAACAAAACAGAACATCAATTTGTTCATTGCTTTATATCTTTTATTATGTACATTTACATTCACTCTTTTAAACCATTTGTTACTCCCTGCTTTAAAGGCATACACAGATGAGCTGGTTGATCTGCACAGAAGGCTGATGGCTCTCCGGGAAAGAAATGTACTGCAACAGGTTAGCTGACTCTGTTTTATGTTGATTTTCAACTCTTTTGTGTTCAGTGCCTTGAGACAATTGGGAGAGTTTTCCCAGAGGTTTTTCAGAGCTCCCACTTTTAGGCTTCATCCTCTGCATAGGAAGTTTGTCTGAAACCAGACAAGTACTCCTAGTTAATAAGAATCAAACTACAGAGGCCAGGGAACATCATGGAACAAAAAAATGTATAACCATACAAGGGCTGAGAAAAGAGGGGAATCTCACACCACAATGGAGTACCAATGATTGGGTGTTCCTGTGTTCTTCAAGATGCTTTCAAGAGGTATGTTGTCCCAGTCTCAAGCAATACTGAATTTAGTAATTAGAACAGAGAGAGTTACAATGCTCAAGGGATATGCAGTGGCGCACACCAAATTTATTTCTTTAAGAGTGTTGCAAAATTCCTGGGACAACACATCACCATTTAAAGTGCATCTGTCACCTTACAATAGTCATAGTAAAGTACATCAATGGATAATGTCAATAATAAAATCTATTCTCAAAAAAAAAACAACTTAAGATTATTAAGTAGCTGTTAATGTAAAGTTTTCCTGATTTCCAGATCTGGAAGCTGCCATTTTGGTTATGACTTCACTCAAAGTCTATGTCCCCACCCCCAAACACTGGTAGTTCCTACCTCCCTCTGTGAGATCTCGGGGATGCGCATTCCCTCCAGCTGGAATGCTAGACTTAGCGCTGGAGCAATACCTGCTGATATTGCTGCAGCGCTAAGAATCCCTACACTGGGACTCCACAGTACCCCCACACTTCCCCCTGATCCCCCCAAGTATCAGCCGCCATCCAGCACTATTTAAATAATTAACCGGCAAGTAAGCTGTTAATGATTTAAAACCCAATTATTTCCATAGTGCTACTGCATTATCCAGCCAGACTGACAGGCTGGATAATGCTAAATAACCAATCAGAACCTTTAAGCTGTCATCCACCTTTTTTTTTTTTTTTCCCCTGAAAGATGTAGTTAACCCAGCAAAAGCAATTGTTAAAGAAAGGGCTGAAATATTGACTTTATTTTTATTTGGATGTAGTCTCTCTCTCATGCTCAGTATCAGCGCTTGCTACTGACAGCATACACTATTACCTGCAAGTATTGTAACTTCCTATGGTAATTCATTAACTATTAATTTTGAACTTCCTGAGACGCCGTTGTGTCAGTGACACAAGAATCCAACCAGGAAGTAAACACATAAGGAGCTGTGTACTGCTACACAGATGGAACAATTAATTCCTTTCCTCACATAAAAGACTAAGTATATTAGAAAAAAAAAGTATTATGTATTTACAACACACATTACTTTTTATTAATCAGACTGGACTGTTCTTTTAAGTCATATGCTGATTGACAGAGTCAGACCACTGATAATAAAACTATTTGGAAGTTCTGTGCATTTATTTAGCTTACTGTTGTAAGGTAGGTATCTTTATCTAAATGTTCTAAGAGCTGTATCAGCTGGTAAACTATTTTTGAGCTTCTAGGAAGTTACTTACCATAAAAACTTGGAGACATTTGATACTATCAGTGTACACATTAAGCTCCGTTGTGTTTTAGTAAGTGTGAGTATAGGCTAAATTAATTCCATGCCCAAGTCCGAACAAAGAAAATTCCAAGCATCGCCCTGGCCACATCTCTGTCAGCAATGGAAATTCTTCTCTGCTCTTTCTTTTCCTCCACCCTAGCCTTTTCAGCTTTTAGTTGTGGTTGTCCTAAACAATGGTTCGGTTTGTTTTCGAAGTTTGATATTTCTCACTTCACCTGAAAATGTGAAAGGGAAGTAGCATAGTTTTTACAAAAGTTTATGGATATTAGGAGCAGAAAAAAATTGTGTGTAACAGGAAGCCATAAGGCAGAGGTGTGATTGATATGTTCTTTATATATACTGTGTTTTCCTGCTATGTCTATACCTTTCTCCTGTCAGATTCCTGTTGCCAACTTTTTTTTTTTTTACATTTATGTTGTGAACGGACTTGCTTATCATGCTTCGATTATTCATTGTCTTTATTTTCCTCTCCTAGATTGTCAACCTCATTGAGGAAACAGGCCACTTTAACGTCACCAACACAACCTTTGACTTTGATCTATTTTCTTTGGATGAAACTACAGTTCGTAAATTGCAGAGTTATTTGGAGGCTGGAGCCACATGACTACTAAGAAAATGGGGGGGGAAAGGAGAGGGAAGCACTGTGTAAAGGGTAAATTACCCTTAGATACTCTCAGTACCACCCCGCCCCCCCCAGTGAACTAGTCCAAACATCGAGAAGAACGCCTTAGGAGTCAACCAGCCATTTCCAGCAGATAAGATCTCTCTCACTGAGCCACATAGGCTTTTCCTAATGTAACACTCCAGTATTTGGCATATTATCAATTGGGACCCCCTTCCCTTGAGACCAAGCGGGATAACAAACATTTCTGAGTTTTTTTGTAGTTTCATAATACAGATATAAATCCATACTGCAAGAGCTCTCATACTATCCACTCATCGTATAAATGAATATGTTATTAAAATGTATGTCTGTATTCTGCCACATTAGGCCACCTGTTAGACTAAGGATTTGCAACAGAGTGGAGTTTGAAATTGTGACATTCTATGCACCCTAGTGTCACGGATAATCCCCCCATCCCTTTTCTCTCCTTTCCATTAAGTGAAAGCAAGTGAGATACAGTATTTAAGGTGGGTACTGTGAGAAGGAACGTGATTCCTAAACATTATGGAATTTCTAATATGTAAGCTGTATAGTATATATATATTATATATATATAAATATATGTATGTATTTTATGTATAAAAGGGCCTGGATAGGCACTTGGATTTCATTTTTTTTCTCTCTGAGGGTGGAACAAGGTTGTTAAATTTTTTTAAAATCTAAATGTTTTTACATTTTTTTACGTTTTTTGATATGTTAACTCTTGAATCTTCCTCGGATTTTATCTACTTCTTTTGTTTGTTTTTGTTTTTGTTTTTAATCCTGATGAGCTGTAGATGTTGAAGTCTTGAGGAACAGGCGCAAATGGCCAGAAGTGTTTAAGGTGCAGCAGTCATTAAAATGTTCCCCTTTTTCCTTTTTTTCATTGAAAGCTTTGTTGCTCAGCAGTGCTTCCTCTGTTTAACACACGTATTGAGTAAGCCCACTGCGGTAGGTGAGAAAGACTTTTATTTTACAGAATTTGTCAGGATTTCTCTCTGTGGCCCCCTTTAAACCTTTTAGTATATTGAGTCAGAGCTTTGATGAATAATGCGCTCGGTTCCATTCGAGCCCCTGCGGACGTCCACAAATTGGGACGTAAAAAAAAAAAATTGGTTCAGACAATTCACACTACAAATGCTTCCTTCTCATTTCTTAAAGAAAGAAAAAAAAATGTTATACTTTTTTTTTTTTCAAGTGATGCTTCCTTGATGCTTCAGTTCTGTACAGACCCAGAAGTGAGTGTGGAACACTAAGCTGTATTTTAATCTTGCTTTTTAGAATACTTTTCCCCTGATGCCTTTCTCTTACCAGAATTGTCCCCTTCAAGGACCAAAAAGCACCGTGTTTTGAGTCAAACTCTTGTGTATAGCTTTTTTTATTTAAAAAAAAAGAAAAATCTGCTTCTACAAATCACGTTTCCATATCCATTTGTAAAAAAAAAAAAAAAAAACCCATCAGCGCCACCCCCCCTTTTTTCTCATTTCTGTTCATGCAGGACTTTGCTGTGAGGAAACACTAGACTTGGCATTTCCCTGTATTGCTAAGTCATTTGAATATGTTTATTATTGTTGCAGACCCCACCCCACTCCTTTACCTTCCAATGAATGTAGTGATATTGCATTAGGTATGTCATTTGTGTTTGTGGGAAAAAAGGATGACAAAAACCAAAAGAAACTGTTATATCTTATTTCCGCAGTATTCCGTTCCCTTTCACTCGATATCAGTATTTGATCATGTGACCCACAGTGAAACATTCTTTCTGTAGAATATATAAACTCCCAATGGAGAAAGGAAGATATTTGTCTCTAAGCAATTACTTACATTAAGCAAAAACAGAACAGTATGCAAGGTGGTATTCATGGGAGCCATCCATTTGTTTTTTATAAGCTAATGATGCAGAATTTACTTGTATATCTGGACTGATGTCTGAAATATGGCTTTTCTGATGTAAAAATAGTATGATTCACATGCAGTTCTAATGTTCACCTTGGGGGTAGTGTTGCATGTTATTTAACATGTGGACCTCACATACACAGCTGCAAATGTAAGTTCTACTAGTCAGTGACACTTTTTTGCTTCTAATAATAATTTACTTTTTGAACACGTGTGAGGTAGCTCCAAATAGAAACAATGAAATTGGCTGGCTAGTTCACAACAGTGCATGCCCCTTCTCAGTTTATTACATCTATGCAATATAATCCAATCTGGGTTAGTCTGATGCAGTTCAATTATCCAGGTGAAAAGTCAAATTTTGCTTATATAGTTGCAAAAGGTAGCTGGGTGTTTTTTCCTGCAGTTTCACACTAGTGAGGAGCCAAACAATCACAATTAGTCCAACTCACCACATTTGAGCTAGGTTCACACAAGCGTATGATGTGCAACGCATCATACGCTAGTATGAAAAAAAAATACGGCTCAATGCAAGCCGATGGTACTTGCCTAGTTCCCGACACACCAGCGTATGATGTGCATATGCTGGGTCCGGAACACTGTGTGTCACAGTTTGGCCGGTGTATTATACGCTGCACCCAAAATGTGACACACAGGAAGTGATGTGAACGCCGAGGGAGCGTTCACACTGTCGCTGGTAAGTACAATAGAAAAATACGCTCGGCGTATTTTTTTAAATTTTTTTTTATTCACACAAGCACATGATATGCTGCTCATCATACTCTCGTGTGAACCCAGCCTTAAATAAATGCAGTTGTCTATTATAGTGCTCCATGTGAATGTGAGTTTCTTTACAAACTGGCATTTTATTTCAGTGTGAGAAGTTTGAATTCTCTGAAGTCATACGTACATGAATTAGATGGTCATGTAATGTTACTTGTATGTGGACTTGGTACATTTGTCATTAGATCCTGTCTGTAAGACTTACTTTCTGTGAATGTGTACACACGTACAGCTTATATGTAGCTGCAGTTTAGCAAGTTCAGTAAGTGTAATTACTATAATTCTAGGTGAACCGTTTTTCATTCTTATTAGTCACTCTGGGGCATGTTTATCAAGTTGTGTAGCAGGATACCATTATCACTCATTTTTATTTCTCCTATTGTGATCTATGATTGCCTGGGGATGCTTTAAGTCAGCGGTTCTCAACTTGTGGGTCGCGACCATCTCACAGGGGTCGAGAACTGCTGTGGAGCCCGGAAGCGCTCACAGGTCCCTTTTTATTAAGGGTTCCTGTGTGGTGACATTGGCCCGAATGTCATCACGTGACGAGCGTACGTGATGACGTTTCGCCCGAACTTCATCACATTATGCGCGTGTGTGATGACGTCAGCGCCGGGGATCAGGGTCTCACAAAGGTTGAGAACCGCCGCTTTAAGTAAAGGGGTCCAGGTCAAAACAGGAGTGAAAAGAAAACAAAATAGACGAAAAGGAATGAATAGAAAGGTGAAACCATGCAACCTCTTGTTGTCACTGTTTGTTAAATGTGCCCCATTTTAAGGCTACTGCCACAATAACAGTCAGCTTAGGAGATCTTCTCCCAGACCTAGGCATGTTCAAGTGCACACATGACCCCTGCCCAGTATTCTGTAGTCAAAGGAACAATGGCCTGGTTTAGAAGAGGATTGCTGGCTAAATGCAGCAATTGTAATAGGTAGTGTAGACCTGGCCTTCACAAAAAAGTACACTCCTACTTAATGAAGAAACATTGTATTCCCAAGGGTAGTTGCCATTATCAAAAGCTTCTAAATTGATGACTTTACCAAAAAAACAACAGGAGGGAATGAAAGACAACAAGACTCAATTACAACTTCGACAAAACTCTCCCATCCTGTAACCAACAGCTGTTTCACATAAAGCATTTAACCTGTTGGGTTTAGCAATACACTAGATGTTTATGAAGACTGCCTACTACTTTGTGCCTGAACGTTGTCTTTACATTTGTATGCATGAAGGGAGTAAGCCTAAAACTGCTACTGACAGTAGAATAGTTGGTGCAGTTCTGATGCAGCGTTTGAATAATAGAAAACACAGCCCCTGTTCATGCATACTGTACAGAGAATTGTCTGCACACAGTAAGCAAAGCCCTCATCTTTTATTGTTTCTTTTAAAGATGGTTTTCTAACGTTTTCATTTTTTTTGCGGTGTTTTTTCAAATTTCAAAATGAAGCCTAAAATAAAGATTTTTCTAGTATACTATCGTAGTATGATTGTTTTAGTAGTCTTTGTTTTCCTTCTATTACCTCCTTAAAATATTCATCTACTCCTTGGCAAATCTTCCTCTTAGAAAATAAGGTTTAAAGAAAATGTTTGACACTTTTTTTTTTTAATTTATTTTTTAACCTTTAAGGTAAATGCAAGTTATTTGGTTTTCACACAAATGCTGTTCTCTCTATCTGGGGAAAATGTGCAATGTTGTCATTGTTTCAGCACAGATTCTTCTGGGCCTATTTTGGCTGCTAGCCCAGTGAAGCATCCTAGTCATTCAGGAGGTGATAACAGGAAAACTGAACAATAGTTTCAGCATTTTGATCTGAATATAGAAAAAAAAAAAGGAGTATAGATAAATGGTGTATATAATCTGCACAGACAGATCATACCCTCTAAAATGAATCATTTGCAAAAGAGATTTGCTTTATTTAATTTTACTCTTAGGGCAAAGACAGACAAAGCAATTTAATGTTGGCATTTAAAGCCGGCATCAAAATGCATGTATGCTCCGACACATGAAATTAATGGCAACCATGACCAAAACCACTTGCAAGTTTATGCATTGCAGTAAATACAACAAAGCTTATTTTGATACAGTTAACACTGGCATACTAAGTCACACTTTTGATATAGTTGTTACGAAAGTCAGTTGGATGCACCATACCTTTATTTTGATGACTGCCTCAAAACAAGCTCCTGTCCTGGCCCATAAACACTTATTGACCTGAAACTAGTAAACTGTTTACTGAAAGACATCGTGTTCTTTTTATGTCTGTTAAACTCCAAAGCCACACTAAGCATTGTTAGCAGTGGCGCTTCTTTTTATATCTATATTTGAAAAAATGTCCTGATCAGATTAACACCAGCCGCATAGTGCATCTGGTGCCAATGTCTTGCGAAGACAAATCTGATTTACACTAAGGAAATAATTCATATCAAGGAGAAAGCGCCATAAAATTCAAACCAAAATAGTATTTTTTTAAACAGTAAACCATTTGCATTTCGTCTCTCTTAAAAATGTCATTGCTTGTTATTGGTATTTTAAACTCATCTGTGGTTTGCTAGCGATCATTAAGAGGATGGTATTTGAAGCTAGATTTTTATTATGACTTTGTTGTTTATACCCTGTTTCATGTCTTAGTCTGACGTTTAGTTTACCTCCTGATTACTAGAAACATTAAGCATAACAACCCAGTAGCAGTTTAAACATGAAATTAGATGATTGCAGAACAGAGTATAATTCATTCATTTGAATCCCACTAAAACATATTGACCAGTTGCATATTTTCATCGATTATTGCCCGCACCAAAGTATGGAACATAATCTTCAATGATTTTTATCTAGAAGTTGTCATTGTTAACCTAATTCTTTGTCACATGATCTAAAGCACAAATGTTTATCCACCTATCCTGGCAAACACTGCAGCATTAGTGTTTTAGAAGACATTACAAAAAAAATAGCAGCATACATGTTAAAATGGGACAAAACACAGTTAGTAGGACAGTTTCATTGTTCAGGAAGTATTTATTAATGTATTATGCAAAATGTGTCATGATCCCCAACATTTTGAACATGTATTGCCATCAATGCTAATATTTGGTCCTGTGTTTTTATTTTAATATTGCAAATTTGCAAGAGTTTTTATAGGAAAAAATGCAAAATAAAGATGGAGAAACTCAGTTTTGCATCAATGTATTTTATTTATAAGGGTTACAATAGACATTTTTTTTTGTTGTTGTTGGTATATGATAATTTGGCATATTCACATACCTCTGTCTCCTCTTAACCACAAATATAAATGTTAACGTCTTAAAGGGACAAGATCAAAATCAAACTTATTTTTGTGTGAAAAAGTGATGCAAGGCTAATCAGTAGTAATACTACATCTTCCAATAACATAACTGGTACAGGAAAATTGATCCTTGATGTGAGTGAAATTCTATGTTCAAAGTAGCTGTCATGTACTACTAGCACAGGGGTCGGCAATCTTTGTAGAGGAGGGAGCCATTTCACTTCCTCCTCCACCATTGAAAAATGCTTCTGGGGCCTTAAAGGTGGGAGGAGTGCCTAATCTCCTGATCACATGACCTCCTGATGTCCCATCACAAGACACGTCTAAGGTCATGGGCAGGAGACCAGATGAGAGCCACACAACGCGGCCAAAGGGCCACATGTGGCTTGCAAGCTGCAGATTGCTGACTGCTGTACTAGCATGTAATAAGTCTTAAAGCAAGCAAAAACAAAGGCTATAACGTTATTAGTAATGCAGAAACATTTTATTTTCATGATAGTATTTTTTGATTTTGGTTGAATATGACATAATGCTTATTGGCATGTTATGAGCTTTACTTTATGTTTTTCAGTTGATTACGTGTGAAGGAATTTTTCCTTTACCCATGCAACTTTCTTGTCTGGATACCACTGTTATTTTTCTTTGTAAGATTAAATAACTGAGATTGATGCTCACATCCCAACAGAATTGCAAATATCCAATGTTTGTATGTATGATAGATACGCACCCACCCCACAGGTACATTTTTAAAATATATGATGCTAATCTGTCTAATAACAGACAGAATTTCTAGGGATTTAAGGATATGGAGGGTTATTCACCAAGGTGCGAACTCGACTGTCGAATTCGCAAACAGCAGATTCCCATAGCAAATCCGCTACAATTTCCCCATTGTAAAGTCGCAACAATTTTTTAATGTTAAGATTGTGACAATTTTCCCATAATAAAGTTGCGACTGCGACAATATTCTCATTATAAAGACAAAACTGCGACAGTAGCAGCCTATTGCGACTGTCTTTATCTAGCGAATTTGCACCTATACGCAACAATTTGGTTTTGATGAATTATCCCCTTAGACACTATGGGATATTGGGCAGGAGTGGCAGAAGAATTTTTATGTAGGTAAATGTGTCTTGCAACTACAGTATAATTTGACCGATTCATTTTAGGTATGTCAGGTATAGAGTTTAGGAATGTACCAAAATACAATTTTTGCATACATAAAAGGTGATGTATTCAAGGAAAATATTCATCATTTTCTTATGTATAAATCTTTTAATAGTACCACAGTTCGTTTATGGGTAACTATCACAACCAGCCTGTGACTTTAACAATCCTTTAAACAAGATCCCCCCCAGCACCCCCTGGTCTGATTGGATAAAGTACAAGAGTGGGTTTTAAAAAGTAATCCAATATAATCATAAGTGTGCTGTATATATTGGTATGGGTTCTCCAGAGCCTGGAGAATTCCTTTAAACCTCTATTAAATAAATATAGTATTGTCATTTATATCTGTCTGCATGTGTCCTGGGAGGAGTTATAAAAACCATAGAAAATAAGATCTGAGTGTTTGCAAACAGAATAGTTTAAATCGATTGACTGGAAACAGTGAAAAAGTAAAATGCAAAACAGCAGGACTTGAACCAGCTACTCAGCTACTGTAGGTTATACCTCGTCATTATGCTACGATAATATGGTGCTCCAGTGTCTAGATGCTTTTATAGTTTAACCTTTAACAGTCCAACGTTCCCATTATGGGAACATGTATTAAATAATAAATTAATAATGTAATAATATTTATTATTTAATACATGTTCCCAAAATGGGAACGGTGGACTGTTAAAGGTTAAACAGGAGCATTTATTATCAGAAGTCTAGTAACCCATAGCAGCCAATTATTAAAGCCATCCTTTGGTTACTAGAACTCTGTAAATTTTGCTCCGTTGATAAATTCCCCTTTATAATACTTTGTACAGGCAATACTGTCACTTTGTTGGTTGTGCATTTAATTCCATGCAGTAGCATGAAAACATGTTGGGGACTCACCCATCTACCCAGTGTTTAAACATTTAACTGCCACCTTATGTAGAATATATGGTGATGTTTCTACATTTAACTGCCAATGTCATATATTTAATGTGGCAGTTGGTGGGTTAAAGCACTCTGCTATGATATGGCTGGCAGCACATGACCTTGAATAATGCTTTCTGGTTCCTTGTAAACGTAGTGGCCAAATGAAGACATCCCTACCTCCCTGCTGATCCCGTAATGTCCCCCTAATAATAAAAGTCCCCACTAACTGTCCCAAAACCCCCAATGGCCCCACAACTTTCCTGGAGAGCCACTGATTGCCCTACACTGCCCAAGATTTCCTCACATAATCTCTGATTGCCCCACAGCGATGCAGATTGCTCCTCAAAGCTGCTTATGGTACTGCATACCCATCGATTGACTCAAAATGGTACTGCATTATCACCATTTTCACCACTCATTCCATCACACAGTTACCGATTGATCTGTACAGATGCTAATAATTCCACAAGTCCTCTTGATTGCCCCATATTGCTGTTAATTGCTCCCCAGATCTCTGATTGCATTACATAGAATTCCTCTTAAAACACCCTAATTGCCCTACAGAGCCACATATTCCTCATGGCCCCCTGATTGCTCCACAAAGCCACAGATCTCTCCACAGGTCCTCCTAATTGCTCCACAAAAACAGCCGGTTCCTCTACACAATTACCAATTGATCTGCACTGCTGCTCCCCAGACCCCAAATTGGTCCACAGAGCAGCCATTTGCTCTAAGAATTCTCCACAATTGCACTGGTTGCCGTAAAGCATGGGTCGGAAATCTTTGCGAAGGAGGGAGCCATTTCACTCCCTCCTCTACCGTTGAAAAAAGCTTCTGGAGCCAGAAAGGGGGAGGAGCATGTACAATCCCGATCACATGACCTTCTGAAGTCCCATCACAAGACACGTTGGAGGTCATTGGTGGGTGGGCAGGACACCAGCTCAGAGCTGGACAACGCGGCTAAAGAGCCACATGAGGATTGCGAGCCACAGTTTACCGGCCGCTGTCCTAAATTGACACACATTTCTCTGCAGAGCAGCCATTTGCCTACAGACCACAAACCAATTCCTTCAAATGCTCAACAGGGCCGCAGATTACTCTTTAGTGCAGCCATTTCCCTCCAGAAAACTCCATGTCCTAATTGCTATGGACATGTCTAGACTCATAGATGCTTCTCACGCGCTTCTCCAGGAAAGTGTGAGCCAACACCATTATTGTTGGAAGAGCAGGACATGTATGGAGCTGGGGGTAGCTACACATTGGATTGCGCCTGTGGGCCATCTGGGCCCTATGATGCTCCTGATGCACTCCTCCCAGAAAGGCCCGGGCCAATCCCTTGTCAGGGGAGGGGCAGGCCAAGTACGCAGCCAGGGCAGGATTCCATTGATATCGCACCTGTGGGCCAGTCTGGACCCCTGCCCGTCTGGACCCCTAGATGCTTCTAGCGCACTCCCACAGGAAGGCCCTGGCCGACCCCATGTCGGGAAAGAGGAGGGCCAAGTACACAGCCAGGGAGGCTTCCAGTGGGATCTCACCTGTGGTCCTATCAAGGTCCCTAGATGCTCTTGGTGCACTCCCCCTGGAAGGCCTGGGCCAGGCCCATGTCGGGAGAAGAGTGGACAGAGTGCGCAGCCAGGGGAGGATTCCCATGGGATTGCACCTGTGGGCCCATCCAGGTCCCTAGATGCTTCCTGACACAGACCCCCAGGAAGACCCAGGCCGACCCCCATGTTGGGGGAGGGGCGGGCAAAATACGCAGCCAGGGAAGCTTCCTTAGGGATTGGGCCTGTCAGGGCCCCTAGATGCTCCTGGTGCACTCCCTCTGGGAAGACCAAGGCAAACCCCATGTCCGGGGAGGGGCAGGCCAAGTATGCAGCCAGGGTAGACTTCCCATGGGATTGCGCCTTTGGGCCTATTAGGGCCCCTAGATGCTCCTGAAAAACTCCTGCTGGGAAAACCTGGGCTGACCAACATGGGGGAGGGGCGGGACACGTACACA
>WMED01002123.1:0-25108 GCA_019650415.1 Pipa parva
CCCTGCCTGCCTGCCTGCCTGCCTTTCCTAATCTCCCTCCCCTGCCTGCCTGAAAGCTGCCTATATGTGTACAGGTGCCTCACCCGTGTCCCACAGCAACTGAAGAAAAGGAGCATCCACTCCATAAGACACACATCATTCTCCCCCCCCCCCCCCCCCCCCCCACACTTTTGGGGGGAAAAAGTGCGTCTTATGGAGCGAAAAATACAGTACTTAAATGATATAAGCAAGTACAGTAAGTGTGCCCTAAAGCCAATATTTAAACTAAATATCGTACTTTCTATACACCATTTTGGATTTCTGGAAGCACAGATTGAATGTATAGTAAATATAAATCCTTTTTAGGAATTTTGGCGGTATTATTCTTTTAAAGGAACAGTCCAACCTCTTTTTTGGAGCCATTTGTTTTTGTTTTAAAGTGACCAATAGGATATGAAACTAATGTACTCCATAAAAATTTTTTGAATGGAAGCGCTGTACTTACTTCAAACGTACTGCTTTTCCTCTGCTTACTTTCTGACGAACACACGGATACCTCTCCATCTATCACTGCACTGCCAACACCAGGGCAGAAGGAACAAATCTCATCGGATGCTTTCAGTACAGAGTGAGCAAACCAAACTATACCTAAGAGACTTGTCCCTCCTGTCCTGCCGTAATGTTGGCAGTGAAGTGGTGGATGGTGAGAAACTAAGTGCTAGTCAGAAAGAAAGTAATAGCGAAATATTTGAGGTAAATAAATTTTATGAAGTACATTAGTTTCACATTCTATTGGTCATTTTACAAAACAACAAAGGGCTCCAAAAAACAGGATGGACTGCTCCTTTAAAATGCATGTAAGGCAGGGCATCATTACAAGAAGTTTGTCCATGGAAGAGTCAGTAATGCCAGTAAGTTAAAAGGCTTAATTTGCATGTTTCATGTTTCCCACTGTAACTGTAATATTTACTGGTACTGTGCATATTTTTATAGCTCTGACACCTTCTGCAGTGCTTTAACCATTTTAATTCAGTCCCTGCCTCTGAGGATCTAGCAGTCTTGGTTTACTATACAAATAGACAAGCACAGAATAGAGCCAGTTTAGTCAGGCTTGATGGAGTAAACCAAAGTAATCAGGGTAAACATGCAAGCTACCTGTACATAGTGTGGATTTGGGTAGATGTGTAGTGTATCGTATGCCTGTTCTGTTAGGGTGGATTGCAAGCGTGGGTTTACCTTTAAAGCAATCCCTTTAAGATGGTCCTGTTTAAAGACTGCTATACATACAGCACAAGTCTCTCAGTTCGTATGATACGCAGGTAAAACTACCCAATGGTAGCCACACTTGAAACTCAGGAACATCTGCTTTTGGAGGTTCTGAGGAGCTTTTATAAAGTGCTAATTGAATTAGCTTTTTTCTGTTTCTTAGGTTGCAGACTAAGCTAATTGAATTTGAATCGCCTGTGTTTATCTGCGTATATTTGAAATTAGAAAAACATAAACCTTAGGGAGCAGAGTGAGTAGCAGACATGAGCAATCAAGTGTACTGTGCTGCTCTCTAATGGCCTTGCATAGTATTGCCAGATCTCTAGAGATAATCAATTCCTTGGTTATTCTTGTACTTGTTGGCAGAGCTCAGAGCTACAGTTCAGTTTAATGGACTGTTTGTTGTGCATTGAATAAATGGGAAAAATAATAAGTATATACTATATATATATTAAATGGCACCGGGATCAGTTTTTATTTCCTTTTTAAAACTTGCTGTTCAGTAAGCATCCTTTAACTGTATCCAATGACAGTCACAGTAATGGATTTTTATTGCTGTTTCCAGTATGTTTTACTATTGTTATTGCAGTTTTTGCCGTGATGCTTACCTTTTTCATTGTTACAGTTGCAATATCTATTGCTTCCTTTAATGTTACCAGGTCCACCAGCACAAACAAATGTAGTAAGGGAAAAAGTTATTGCTGTTTATGTTCACAGGTACCTAGAAAGAGATTAACAGCAAAAAAAAAAAGTTGTAAGAAATTTACAGTGTAATTTTTAAATAGTGAGTAATGTGCCAAATGAGTAGTACTCTTAGCTGATATTTTGCTTTGACTTAAACTCCAACATGAAAGTCATCTGAACTTTTTAAACCAAGAAGTCAGACTGAATTGAATACTGCTAGAGATGCACTAGATGTAGCTTCCTTCAGTTGTTTGTATTTATTGTAGGAGGTGGGTTTAGATAAATGGATAATTCAGGATAGAAATATTTAAAATGCCTAAAACTAATGATGTAGTGTGTCTTTAGGTCATGGTTACACTGGCTGTTTAGTAACTGAGCTCTTTTTAATTAGGCTTATTATTGTCTGCGGTGCAAAACAAAATCGCCTGTGTGGATTATCCTACAGGAAGCAATTACTATTTTTCCAGCTCTTCTAAAATAGCCAGTGTGGTCCTGGCCTTAGGAAGAAACTGAAAACTTTAGTTTAGAAAAAGTTATTTACTTTTGTGCCTTTGTAGTGGGGAATACATTTTTTTGATGCTAATGACATGACTTTTCCCGCTTCTTTTCTGGCCAAAGAAACTAGGCCTCGCCTCACTTTTTGGCTTTCGTACAAATTTAAATATTATTAATACAAAATCTGACATTTTTTTTTCTCAGACATCCATTTTCTACTGATTACATTCATAGCACTCCAGCTGGAGAGAGTCATAAAATAGGCTAACTAGCTCAAAGTAAATGAGTAAACTGGGCTTTTAAAAGTACACACCTATCAGTCATTCTATTAAAACCACTGATGAATTGAGTAACATTGATTATCTCATTACAGTGGCACCTGTCAAAGGATATATTGACAGCAAGTGAGCGTCTTGGGATTGATATGTTGGAACAGGAAGAATAGGCAAACTTAAGTATCTGAATGTCTTTGTCAAGGACCAAACTGAAATGTGCTCTGACTATATTATTCTGTTAAAAACTGATCTATTATGCAGCTGATCAAACAAGCCACAAACAAATAAATATATATATATATATGACCCTGATTGTAATATCCAGGTCTGGTCTTCACATTTTATGGAGGAATATGGGGTTATTCACTAATTCGCAAACCGCAGATTCCCATAGCAAATCTTTGACAATTTTCCCATAATAATGTCAGGACTGTGACAATATTCTCATTATAAAGATGCGAATGCTTTATCTCACGAATTCACACCTATACGCAACAATTCGGACTTTAGTGAATAACCCCCAAAGTCTCCATGGGAATTCAGTATTGTAAGAGGCCTTTCCTACATTTTAGACTTAACATCTGTAAAGTGCTGCATATTATAGTAGCACTATATATAAAAACAATAAACATATACAAACAATACAACAAGTCTGAGTCAGACATTCAGTTTGACCACTAGCTACACATTCTATTGCAAGTGTAAAATCACTTTCAGAGGATGCCCACTGACACTTCATATCATCTAAATTCATGTAATGCCAATATCCATTCTCTTAGTTATTTTTTTTTTCCTTTTTTGCTGTTGGAATCTAATGCTTACAGCCATTTAATTTTTTGATAGGTGTTTGGAATTCAATATTGTGTTGTACATTTAAACCCATCTCTTCACAGTGTAACCATTGTGATGTTGATGGTTTTCTCCTGCAGTAGTGCAAAATCCAGCTGTTAGCTCTTTATTCTGCATAACCCAAAACTCCAAGCTTGTAGGTTATTCTTTTTCAGCACTGGCCACACACTATCCTGCATTAAAATAAATGTTTGCTTTATGTCCCCTTTAATTCTCAGACACATTGTTCATTTCTGTTTTTGGTGCCCTCTTGTGGGTCATCCTGTTAATGTGGGACAACTATAAAAATAAATTGTAATCCTTCTCCAACTCTCCACAATTTTGTCTGAAAGTGCCTGCCTGCCTGTTCTGTATTTCAAAAAGATCTGTTTTTGTGCACACTGGTATCTTGACTATTCTGCTGTAGTGTTCAAATTCACATTGGCCAGGTTGTTCTGTAAATTAAACATTGACAGCTACCCCCGGGGAAGCAGCCAAAGTATTTATGATGATGTGCTGATTACACAAAATACACTGCAAACAGAAAACAGCTGCAGAAAATAAGCCTCTTAAAATGAATACAATTAGGAATAGCACCCTGATTGTTGCTTGTAGAGAATGTAAAATTCAGCTTACTAATGAAATGTTTGCAGACTTTTGAAGGAAGTGTTTTTTTTTTGTTTTTTTTTTAATCTAGTAGATAAATCATTTTGTTGTATTTATTGAAGTTATTTACAAACAAAGAACATTTCTAGTTGCTTTATTATAAAGGAGTACCTTCCAGTGCTGAAGGATGCTGGGAGATGTAGTTTTAGAATGTTGAAGGTTGGGCATTTCTGTCTTAAACAGTCAGGAGGGTTATTTCCATATTTTCCAAATATTGTCTAAACAACACTAGTTATTAAGGAGACCTGGGTATGATTGCTGTAATGACTCCCTGGCTCATTGGGGAAATCATTTAAAGGACTAGTAACTTCACAAAGTGAAAGTTATTTTGACTGGATTGACATGCCAATTATTTCTATGCAGAAGAGTAGGTCTGTGGGTTGCAGGCATCTGTGAGTCATTGTTTTCAGAGAATACATATTCATGGCTTGCCATAAATTACTAAAGAGTAAAATTCAAATATATTTCACAAGCAGATATTATGCTTTTTATATAAATGTGTACTCCATTTAAAGGGTGAGTTCAAAAACTAGTTTTATTTCGGAAATTACTTATATTTTCCATAATTCAGGCTGCACTCTTCTGTCTGTTGTTCAAACAAACACAATAGAATCCTTGCTACGATTGTTACCTCTAGCTTTTTAAAATGACGAAATATTGTATCGTCTTTCCAGGCATCAAGCACAGAATTTGCTTGGCATTGAACAGCTTGCACTTATACCACAGGACAGGTTGCAACAATTTAGCAGTCTTTAACTGTTTCTAAAACTGCCCTAGGTGACTGTTTCTTTAGGAACAGATAAAAGCAGGGTAGCAACAATTCAGGATGGAGTGGTAGGAAAACAAATAAAAATATCTTTTTCTATTTTAGAATAGGTTTGCTTGAGCTATCAAAATTTGTATTCAACTTTATAGTCTGTCTGTCTGTCTTTATATCATATGTCAAATTATAAGTTTTACTTGCCCTTTGCTCTCCCTTTGTTTGTGCTCTGAAATTTAGATTGTAAATTAAACAGATGAGGGATTGCTATGAGTAAAAACAAATCTCTGTAGATAGTGTAGTCAAAGTAACAGTACAGTGGTACCTTGAGATACGAATTTAATTCGTTCCATGACCGAGATTGTAACCCAAGACAGTTTGTATCTCAAACCAATTATCCCTTTTTAAAATAATACATATGAAATGAATCCTTTCAGGCCCCAACAGTTCATATCTCAAATTTCAGCTCGTATCTCAAACAGGAAAACGGTCCAAATCGCAATTTGTATCTCAAGAAATTTGTGTGCCAAGCAGTTTGTATCTCGAGGTACCACTGTAACAAAAAAAATCCCATTTGGAATTTGCATGGTAGTTATTTAAATACAGCTCTTAAAAATGTTGTCTGATGCTAAATTCTTTAATTTTGTTTTTCTGTGTTTTTATTATTACTGGTAGCAGCCCTGTTTTTAAACAGACCTCACCCAGTTCCATTATTTTCTATGCTGCTTTAGATAAATATTGAGGACGTGCAGCAAAAAGTCCCCTTTTTAAAACTAATTATCATACTTTATAGGCACAATTTAGAATTTTTGAAAGCATAGATATATAGTGGCAACTAAATACTTTTGAGATTTTCTTTTATTGATGTTGCTGTTTTTTATTTTACAGTTGTAAGCTCATACAGGGAAATTCAATAGAGGCAGTCTTTCTGGATGTATAGTGACCCATGGCAACCAATAAACTGTTAGTATTCACTGTTATATGCAAACTAGAATTCTGAAAGACAAATTTTGATTGGTTGCTAGACCTCTGTAAACAATTGCCCCTGTTGATGTTAATACGTTTCTATCACATTAAGAAAAATGCCAGCTAGCCCCAAACTCTTTGACCCTGCAGGAACTGTTGATTGCATCCTTTGTGTTCAATTAGTTGTAGTTGCACTAAGAATTCTGGTCAGTATGGCTAATGACAAACTGAAAGCGTTAAAGTAATAGTATTGTTAATTCACTGTGTCATTGTAAAGCTGAGTCTGATAGGAAAGTCCTAATTGTCACACCTTCCTTTCCCAAATTTGTGGATACTAGCATCCAAACAGCAGAAAAAAAGAATCTCCACATGGTATGGCATTTCACACAACATCTAATGATATTGTCCTTGATTACACAACTTATTTAATCTCCCATCAGCAATATGTTCTTGCATTTGAACATTTCTTCTAAAGGTAAAGAAGAAATATTTGTAAAAATAAATGAAAGAAAAATGA
Source organism: Pipa parva (assembly GCA_019650415.1). NCBI lineage: Eukaryota > Metazoa > Chordata > Amphibia > Anura > Pipidae > Pipa > Pipa parva. The sequence continues at coordinate 6,437 of WMED01002123.1, forward strand.
AGATAAATATTTTTTTTGTGAATAACTATTTTAAAAATGAAGGTGAAATGAAGCCTTACAAAAAAGAGTTCAAGCAATTTATCAGTCTATGAGTAACTGGCAGAGATTATGACAAAAATCAATATTTTTAATTCTGTAGAAAAATAACATTTCCTATTGTGCTTTCTATTTCATGACATATTATATGGCAACTCGGAATCTCTGATCAACAAGATAGTATCTTTAGCATCAACCTCTATCTATTTGTTTTATTTATAGTTATATTTCAACGCGTAATGGCTATATTTAAATAAATGCAGATTTCTAGGCTGAATGCTTTCCCATCAGTTACATATCCAGGGCAGTAACCCAGAAAATGCATTGGTAACGCAATCTTCTATTGCAGTAGCATATTATCAGTTCTGTTCGGTATTCATGGTGAGATATCTCAATCAGCTTGATGTGTGTAAGTGACAGCGCAGCCCATTGCTGGGTTAATTAAACACTTGACTTTAACACCCTCCCCGTCATTAAGCAAATAAAAACAGATAATTCAGGCTGCACTTCATCTGCAGGGTACACTACACATCAGAATTAAGTGAGTCCAGTGCCTCCCAGGAGATTTTCTTAGAGTTAATCAGTTTAAATCTTATCTGGTTTATCAATTATTCTATTGATTAAAGCTAGTTGATTAAAGAGAATTCTGTTTGCCTTATGAGATAGATGTCAGCAATCAGAGACCAACAGCATGGCCACAAGTGACAGAAATATTACAAACAAAAAAGCCTTTTCCATCTCTGTATGGCTAAATGCATAGTTAAACCAGGAAATCATTTGTGTTTCTTAGTCGGTGTCATCTGGTCTGGAATTTACTTTAACCAGTAAGGCTAGGGCCAAAACTGTCTGTTTTGTAGTTGAGCTGTTTTTAGTTAGGTTCATTATCGTTGTCTCTAGTACAAAACAAAATAGCCTGTATTATCCCTCAGGAAACAATGGATTCTGCCTTTCCAGCTCAGCTACGTAATCCTGGCCTATAAAACACACACCATACATATCTAATCATCTTTTTTTTTTTAATGATTTTTATTTATTGGTTGCACTATTGCCCCCTACATTAATATAAATTGGATATATTTTCATGCTGTTTTAGATAATTCAGCTATAAATATCACACACATCTTGGATAATATCTTTATTAAAGGATTCTTGTTTAGCCTAGGTTTATGTTTGGAAACCTTCATAGCTCACCTGTCTAGCTTTCACTAATAGAAGTATAAAAATAGTCACACATATTACTTCCGCTTGTGGTTTCAGATACTGAAGCCTGGTTTAGTTTGAGTTTAATTACCCAAATAGTTATACAGTTTTTATATTGTATTTTCATGGGCTGTCATTGGGTACTTTGGGGGTAGAGAGAAGAATCTGTTTATACCACAGATCTATCAATGTGGCAAAACACTTGCGAGTGCCTATGTGCTTGCTTCCTTAGCGGTGTTCATAAATTGGCATAGTGAACAATACAACAGGATGATTTGGATCAGAAATTAAAACTTTGCCATATACTTAGGTTGTTCTTAAGCGATCTGCATTATCTCTTAATAGTGATGTGTGCCATGTAGTTGATATTCTGTAGATCATTGCATTTCTCATTACACATTTTAGCTACTTTATTTAGGTGATTTCTCTATGTTTGTCTGGTTAGCACACTCTTTGAATCCAGTGTATTTCTATACAATAGATGTAACACAGGCATTACAATTTAAGACTTGCCTGCACAAGATAGAATTGCAGACTTTTCACAGCCAATATTGCTGTTGGAGCAAATTGTTTTATGGTGTAATCCAAGTAATAAAATTTGACAAACATTAAAGTAAAGATCAAATATTATAAATAGAGATTTCAAACACAGGATTCAATGAGGAGTTTAAAATCTACATAATGTATATTCATCAGAATACAGTGTTCTCTCTTAGAATAGTATATTATATATGTTTTATATGAGATGCCAGTCTTTATTAGAGCATGCTGTTTAAAGATTGTTAAAGAGTAAACAAAAATTGCAAGAGATTTTATTTAAACAAAGTTTAATTTTGTTCATCTAAATAAAATATGTGGTTTCTGTTCTTTTTTTTTTCCAAGTGGCCACAATCCAGGATACATATTATACCATTCACCACTGGAGAATTCATGGTTGATAAATGTTGGGCCATCATTTTCTGTGCACATCTTTTCTTCATACTCTTACCTTTGCTTATTTCAGTAAAGGTTAAATTACCCTTTAGTCACATACAAGGCAGTAACAACATTTAATATCTGGCTAGTTGAAATGGCCATGGCATTTTTAAGTGTGTCTTGTGGCCTTTCATATAAAGAGAATTTTTTTTATATATATATATTTCTGTTTCTATTCAGGAATCCTATTAATAGAGAAATTCACTGTGAAATTATTGTATACATTGGTAGATAGTAACTCAAAGTTGTTGTAATCATACCGTTTTCATAGCATAGCACCCCAACAGAATTAAAAAGTATTCTCTAGTTATTTTTTCCTAAAGTGATCAGGTCAGGACCACTTTGGAACACTGCAATTGAACCAAGGCACAGACTTTGCACAACTAAAAATGAAGCAAGAAAAGCTATTGCTAATGGGAGGAGCAAATCATAATGGAGCCTTCATTATGGTTCCTCCAATCAGATCACCCAAATAATAATCCTGGAAGTATATGATTGGTGGTGTCATGATATAACTTGGCTTTGCTGCATAGCTGTATCAAAACTACAAGGAGCAGGACAATGTAACCATGAATTCTTCTGCTGAACACCTATTCTTTATCTATTCACAACTAATGAGAGAGATCAGTCACTTTGTTTTCTCATAATGTGTGAGAAAGTCATTTAAATATATGTAGTGGATACATTTTCCCCCAGCAGGCCTTACCATAAGTTTAAAAGTATATTGATTGAATTAAGATAAAGAAATGCGTGGCTGTACATGGAAAGCAAATCTTATGATATTTTAATAGAGTAAGCTTCAACAAAATATTAATATTTTTTGTTGAGCAAGTGATAAATTTGAATATGTTCCAGCTAACTATACAGATAAATTTGTGTTAGCTCAAATATTGAGACAAGTGTTAAATATTAAACAGCAAATATTAAAAATGTTATTTCAGATTAGAGCAGTGTTTCTGCAGTAAATTAAAAAATGTCTTTTTAATCGAGTTGATGGTAAAGTAGTGCTCTTGTTTGTGGCTAATAGCATGGGTTACGCTCAAGATGCAATGAATAGCTAAATAAATAATGCGCCTTGATTATTGTTTTACAAACACATTTGGGGTTTTTTTTTTAAAGATTTATTTTTGTTACCTAAGAAACTGCAAAATGACAAAATAGAGTTTTAACAGGTTCATTTATTCCTCAATGCAAACCTATTTTGTCCAAAGTTAAAACATATACTCTATTGATATTTTTCTCACATTATTTATCTTTAACTGTTGAGAAAAATGTGTAGGCACTGGTTTTCACAGAGATTTATTCAGATTTATATTTGTACTAATTACAGTGGGAGGTGTCATGCTGTTCCTTTGGGGAAGACCATGAGAATTTTAATCAGACTCTAGTTGAAGCAGTGCCATCTAGTGAAGATTGTCATAATTTATAGAACTCTTGCTTTTTTTCCTGAGCAAGTATATCTAAACTAATTAGTTATTGAGTATGTGGGTAACATTTCCAAAATAAATCACTTTCAACTCTTTCACGTAATTTTAAAGCAAGTGCAAATCCTCTAGGTCTAGTAACCTTGAGCAGCTAAATCTTGTCTTTCATATTTTTAGCTCCCTTATACCAGTGAATGCTAATTGGTTGCTATGGGTTACTAGACTGTTGTAAACAATCACCCTGTTGATGATTTGCACCTTTTTTTTGTTTTTTTTTAATCCAAAAATGTGCTCATCTTATGGTTTTTATTTTTTCTTTAGAAATACAATCACCACCCTTCATCCAAAGAGTAATGTTAAGTAGCAGCAATCTCCTATTAGTACAACCCTGTGCTGTGGAGCAAAATAATTCCAAAACAAACCAGAGCAAAAGTTGCAAGGACAAGACAAACTTTTATACAGTGTTTTCATCCATTCCACATGAACATACAATGATACCCAAGAGGTATCAGACCTTGCACATTATCGCTTACTGTGTAAAAACAAAAAAAAAAATGTAAAAAAGCCAAAAATAAATGAATTAAATATAATTGAATAGTTGTTTTGAGTTTGTGGACATCAAGAAGTGTACATTTCACTAATGGTGTCACTTCACTTTTGTCGTAGTGCATTTTCTGGGGCTTTAGGAGTGAATAAATATTTTTTGTGGGTAGTGAGGTGTAGTAAAATATACTAAATGGTCAGAAGAATACACAATTTATTATTAAAGTTAGGGGTCATAGGTCCATTGTTTTCAAGGTGCTTTTAAAGGCTTGGTAGTGAACAAGGTGGGAGGTGCAAGTTGTTGCAGCATGAGAAAAATATTTAAGAGGTTATTCACATTGTATACTGCTGGTATTCCAAGACTGTTGGCAGTTGGTGTTTTCTGCATCTATGCCTACCTTTAGCAAGGTGAGATGAAAATCCAAGATCTGCTTAAGGCAAGAGGATCCTGGGATTTTATTAAAGACTGAAGGGGGTTATTCACTAAAGTCTGAACTGTTGCATATAGGTGTGAATTTTCCAGCTAAAGACAGTCTCAATAGATTGCTACTGTCACAGTCACGTCTTTATAATGAGAATATTGTTGCAGTTGCTACTTTATTATGGGAAAATTGTCGCAACTTTACAATGGTGAAATTGTCACAGATTTGTTAAGGAAATCCTCAGTTTGAGAATTTGACCGTCGAATTTGCACTTTAGTGAATAACCCCCTCAGTGTTAAGATGTGCGAGTCAGGCAGACTAGTCAAAAAGAATAGTTTTGTGTTTGTAAGTTAAATTTAGATTGAAAGGGTCAAACCAAGCAAACAAAAAGGTGAATCGGTGGTGTAAGAAGAAGATTATTGGTTAAAAAATTGGCAGTAGTTAGAAGGGATAGTTATATTTATTGGATGACTTTAATGGATGACGCAATAGGCATGAAAATTACATATATATGTGGGTGCTTGGAATGTTCAGAAAGAGAAGTGCTTTTAATGAGATTTGTGGGATTGATGACACTTCCTGGGCAGTTCTTTCTTAACTGATTTCTTGAGCATGAAGGTAACTTCCACTAATCACCAATGCAGTGTACATCTAGTGGCCATATATATCTGCTCTTTTTGTCTTTGAATAATGCTTGGTCAAAGCTGTCCAAAAGCAATGGCACCTTGACTAAGGGAGTTGCTAAGCTGATTAACTGTGGATTGATGGGACATGGCATGGCTGCTGTGATAGTAGCATTTTATGTTCCAATATACCCCACTGCAGCATAATACTAGCTTTGAATATAGAATTATATTATTTATTCTTGAAGTGAAAGGAATCAATCTTCCCTACTCGCAGTTGAGGCTTTATTTTGTGCACGTCTTTCATACCTTTTATTATATTTGGTTCTCTTTGATTTTATAACCCTCAACTTAATATTGATGTTCTCAACTGTGGTTTCACTATGCAGAACAAGCTAAAGTGTGTGTTTGTTAAGGGAAGGGGGCAGTTTGCATACTCTGCACTCTTTTACTGTTGCATAGAAATTAAACAGCATTTGGCTTCTGACCCTTTTTTTGAACAGCAGGAGAACTAAGGCTGCACATGTTATATAGCAGTCATGTCTCACCTCAGTAATCATACAATTTAATTGGGGGAGGGGGGTTTCCTATAAGGTTTGACCAAGTCCATTTTTATGAAGTCTCTGTGTAGGGCCTGGCTGTTGGATATGTTGTGTAGACTAACTGTGGATCTCTGTTGTTAGTATAAGCTATTAAAGTTATAGGGAATGGTGATTATAAATGTTATTTAAGCCATGCAAAAATACTTGTCTCTTCCTAGATCTTCCACTACCATTTTTATTTCTTTCTCTTAAACTCTGCATACTTTGTTTCCCTGGAGCTCCTCATCTCTGTCAGGTTAATCAATAGGCACCGTATGGCAGAGGGTCAGTAATCAGTGTCATCATGCCTTTAAATCGTGTTGAAAATTTGCTTAAAGCCTGGGCCAATTAACATCGAGATGATGAATGGATGGGTAGATAGGATGAGCCTGGCGCTCTGGGGCTTTGTGAGAATAAGATGCTCAGCTGTTGAGCTGGAGACACCAGCGAATAATATCAGCTATTCATGTGGGCTCAGTCCACCCACTCTTAATGATAATGTCAATCTAGCAAAATATACACACATTGGACTTGTCATGACTTAATAAATCAAAGGAGTTTGTCAAAGGCATTCAGATAGATTAACGAGGCAGCAGCAATAACAAGTCAAATTTGCATAGAGAGTTGCCCGAATCTCAGTAAATTATGATCCTGTTTTTCATTTGATTATTTGCTAATGTCTCAGGAGGGAGAATGATTATATTAGCATGCAAAATCTACTCCTGCAGTACAGATCTTCAGTACACAAGAACACATACACTTTAGCAATCCAGTGTGGGGGGTGGTCATAGCAATTAACTGTTTAAATTCTGTTTCTTCCTCTCTTTAATGAAAGGCTAGTTTCCTCATCATTCCTTGCTTCTTTTTTTTTTGCAACAGAAGATCCAAATGATTCAGCTTGACAGAGGCTTGATATCATTTTAACAGTGTACTGAATTGTGCCTTCAGGCAAAATATCGTTTTGTTGCTATAACCAACCTATCCATCTGCCAACCAGATTGGGATTTTCCTATCCAAGGCTTACATCATGCCTCAGTGACAACTCCAAATAGGATTAAGAATTCTGAAACATGCAAATAGACTTGCTATCATAAAATTCAGCTTCTTAAATGTTTGAGAAGCTATGTAAATGATGTCGATAGATCCAAGTATTTGCTGTATTCCTCATTCTTTCAATATTTGACCAAAGCATCGGTAATAATATTATTTGGTACTTTAAAAGGTTGCATGTGGCCTAGACTCCTTTGGCTTAAACCATATTTCGAGCACCATGTATTGTCTTTGACTTGTACTCAGAGGAGAGCATATATGTGTGTGTGTGTGTGTGTGTGTGTATGTGTATGTGTGTGTGTGTACAGGTTTTACATTTTCCCACTATGTATAACAAATGTTATTGCCACAGATGTGCCACATCTAGTACTGCAAATGTTTGTCTGATTTAGCATAACTCAATTATTTTCTATATATAATTTTTAAAAAATGTAAAAATTATATATAGAAAATAATTGAGTTATGCTAAATCAGACAAACATTTGCAGTACTAGATGTGGCACATCTGTGGCAATAACATTTGTTATACATAGTGGGAAAATGTAAAACCTGTATGCAGACTATATTATGATTTGACCTGTAGTGGGCAGCACACAAACTATTTTCTATCTCAAAACCTCTTCAAGCTCTAAATCCTGGGTCTTAAACACACAACTGGGGTGGCCAAATGAGGCCCTTATGACTTGGGGGCAGCAAAATATTGGGGGTGGTAGGGGAGAGTATTGAACATGGTCTGTTAACTGTTATATTATAGGATAGGATATTTAGTAACACGGAGTAGTTCTGAGGGATCCTAGACTCAGAACAGCAGTAGATCAGTTTGGTTTGATACAAACTTCTTCCTATTTAAAGGCCTCATCCTTTTTCACAGAAAGTCACCATCTGAGTGTTCTAGGCTTGCCAACTCTCATTTTTCATTTTTCTAAATCTAGATCTCTCATAAATATATGTCTAAAGTACTTGCATATACTTGTCTTGAAGGAATGCCTGCCTATGAACATGTTGGAGAGCATTCAGTGTCCATTACGTTTAATCATCAGGTGTCTTTAGTTAGACCGCATATTATGAGGTTAGTCTCATACATGCTGTGCTGGGCCCACTTATGACTTGCCAAGAAATGTTCAGTTGCATATAAAAATATTGCTGCTTTAAGTTTGAGGAGGAGCAAAGCTCCTCAAAAACACTATTCCAAGTCAAATGTCATTTTACAATAATGTTTCATTCTTTATTTATAATGAATACTTCACATTTTTACAGTTGCCTTATTCACTTGAATGAAAGTCAATTCCATTAAAAAAAAAAAAATCAATCATAAATCCAAGTTGGTCTTACGTCTTTCCACTTCAAACTGGAAACCATGTTCTCTTTTCTTTGCCAAACTTCTTGGTCAAGCTATTGTTGTAGGCGAGGGGGGATCCAACCTTTCGAACTTGCATTATTCTTATTAAGCAATTGCGATAATGTATGTGGGAGAGGATGAATCAAAACTGTACCATACGTGCTAAAAGCAACACTATTCATGTAAAAATCTGTCAAATCAATTTGTATTCTTGTGCAGCTCCAAACAATCTTTTTTTCTAACTACAGTAATATAGTACAATATAACATAATTAATCATGCGCCTGTTTCAAATAATGCCTTCCAATTAGCTTCCTAACCAGCATGCATTGTCTAAACAGACATCGCATTTGTAATACATTAAATAAGGTTTTTATTTAGGTTTAAGATTTTTATATATAAGCATGTACACATAATTCAGAGATCAGAATATACATGTTTCAGATTTACATTCTTTTCACCTTTAAGTGCTTTTCTTTGTTATGCTGTATGTAAATAAGATATTTTGTATGTGCCTTGATTTTCCCTTTGTTATTTTAAAGTTACCAAAAAAAAAAACAAAAAAAAAACAACTAAGGTCTATGTTAATAGCAAATTGTATCTTCCCGCTGTCCCATCCTTAGCCAGCTTAAAACAATTGCTAACAGTGGGGCATGCTCGGGATAACGTGTAATAGCAAGCGATTGTCTCTGTTGTTGGTGCTGTATTTGTTTTCTTCAAGCTGAGAAAGGAAATAAGTATCCTAGGTTGCAGTATATAGTCTTTCTTTGTGCTCATGTGAAGACATTATGCGTTGACCTGCTAGTGAACAAACACATTTTATTTAACGACATTTGTACTTTTTTTTTTTTTTTCCGTTCTTCCAAGTTTTAAAATACAACATGCATGTTGCAATGTCAGCTATCTTAGGCTGTTTAAAGTCTGCATGCAGCCACCAATATGCCTGTCTATCAGCCCATCTGTCTATATACTTTGTATATATATAAAAATATTAAAATTAAAGTTCTCTACTTTTTACAGACTGCCTCAGAGAGAGAAGACTGTAATCGTGATGAGCCGCCTAGGAAGATTATACCAGAGAAAAACACACTTAGACAGGTACCAAGTAGTTCTGGATTTAATGTCCCTTAAGAGGTCCACAGTCCTTTTGATAAACTTAATGCAAATTGCATGATGTTATGCTAACTTTGGGTGAACAGTGGTGAACCTATTGATTATGGGACACCAGGCAGTGCTGCCAACTCTGGTTTTCCAAGTAAGCAGACCGCCTCCTGCTGGTCTCCATGTACTTGCATTAGTAAAGCCACACAGATATCTGTCCTAAGACGTTCTTCATTGTTAATAACGTCTTTGATGGACTTTGGACTGTTAGCATGCCACTGTGGGGGCCTGTACAAGGCAATTTGCCCCTTTCAAAAACTGCAGTCAGCACCACCAGCTTGAGTCCAATCATCCATTGCCCATCCTAGCTAATACAAATACTAATGTATTTACCAAGTAGGATTTGAACTTTACATTAGTTGGTGTACTGCAGGTCAGTTATCCAGTTATCCCTGTTATGCAGTTTGCAAGTGCAGCTTCAACAGTTGGTGTCAATCTATGTTTAGAATATAGTAAAATTATGTATTGTTATCATGGTATCATTTCTAGGATGATTTATAATATAGAATCATTATGTTCTACACAATGAATGTAAAACTGAAGCAGGTAGAATTACTAAGGACATTTTGACAGTGGTCATAGTTATTTTCCACTACAGGGTAAGGGTAAATTATGTATGAACAGAAGAAAGAGATACAACCTGTTGTGTACAATATAAGAGGAGTTTTACTCAATATGCTCTCTTTCCATTAGGTTCATGGTCTGTTTTGGGTTTACAGTGCAGTAGTGGTACTAGGTCTTTAAATTTTCATAAAGTTCAGAATATCTAATCTATTTGTCTATTTATTTGATGATTCTAGTTGTTTTCCAGCTTGATTGGGAAAGAAAATTTTTAACATGAAATTCATGTTCGACTTTGTAAAATGCAGCAAGAGTTAGGCCAAAGAAAGGAATATTTTAAAGGGGTTGTTTACTTGTTAATTCATTATTTCTATGTTATAGATAGCAGTTTTCTAAAAAAAAAAAAAAAAAATAGTTTGCAGTTTGCCTTCATTTCTTAATTTTGAAGATTTGGATTTATTTAACTTTTTGCACACAACTTTTTATGTTTACATTTCAATGGTTTTCTTGTTGCTAGGGGTCCATTAACCTAGCAACTAGCCACTCAGTTAAGTATAGACTGAAAGAGGGACAGTACACGTCCTGAGAGGAAAGCTAATGAAAGCAATGAAAAATTATTACTACTAAATATTATTTGGTTCAATTGTTTCCTGGGTGCTGTGGATCACTGACCCTTGTCATCCGAAAAGATGTGGCAAAACCAAGCCAAATAATTCTAAAACTGAAAAATAAAATAAAACAGAAAACCACAGCAAGGAATTCTAGCATACTGCTGTCTACACCATAATTAACATTAAATCTGAAACCATCAGCCCCTTTGAACTGCTGTAAAAGATTTTTACAACAGCAACATTTAGTAACATTTATTTTTGAACTTCTTTTAAACGTTTGTATCCATTTTAAGGACTGAATTAGCAAGTGCAAATCACAAAATGCATCCTGTTTGTTTGCAAGACTCAAAAACAATTATAACTTTTGGCAAGTTTAGAGTAACAAACATGTTTTTTTTGTGTAAGGTTATAAATTAATTTTAATAGGCTGATCCAGATGGTTCATTTGGAAAATGGATAGTCAGATCTGTTGGAAATTAAACTAAATTTATTTGTCTCATACTTCAAAGTGAAGTGCGAGAGAATAGTGCACATTAAGTCCAGCACATGCAGATGGACAAGTAGGTCACACGTGGGACTAATTAGATTCATTTTGAAAATAAATGCTACATTTTTGTTGGATCACTGCTTCTTTTAAAGCTGTGGCATCTCCAGTTTATTTTTTAACTTTTTTTTTTTTCCAACTACCATAGTTCGCAATACCTACATTCCCCCTTGCATCTTTAAATTTTTCTTTGGGTAAATGATTCCTATAAAGCCAATGCCATTTTTAATTCCCTGTTTGAGAGTATTTGATCTGGACAGAATGATAGCTTTTATTACATTCTGTAAATATTTCATGATTTTTTTTTTTTTTTCAATTAAATGTGGGATGAGAGGGACACTAAAATACCATTTCTTCCTGGCAGAGAAACTGAACTGCATTTTCATGTAGAATTCTTTGCGTTGTAAAGGGGAAGGAGAACTGAAAGCTTCAGAGATGCTATATTGTTTTGTATGACCAATCTAAATGTCCTTTTATCAATAGACAAGGAAGATGTCTGCAGGGGTTCTACAGCATTTAACTTCTAAACATTTAGTAAAGTCATGAATACAGGTCTGTAAATTTATTGCTCTGCCATCTGTTTTTTTTTCTTCTCTCTATTATATTGAGAATTATTAGCATGCCCTCTGCCATTGTGGTGGTCACTCCCTTTGTGTCTGACCTTAATGGCCATCATGGAAGTGCTGATACTATTGGCAATTAAGAAAAGGTCACAGGCTAACTGTTCATGCTGCTTTTGCTGTGATTGCTGTAATGGCTTTAGAAAAGATGGTGGTTGCGTAGGATGTTTAAACCAACCCCTTGTATTCATAATAATGGTGTATCCTTTTTTTTTTTTTTTTAATGTGGATTCCATCTTTATTGTAAAAATTAGTGCAGAGCTTTCCCTTTTAACCCCTTGATGCTTATCCAAGTACTTTAAGACTGTTCTGAATTATATTAATAGGATCCTATCTGACCTTTTTTTCTTTTTTTTTTTTTTTTTTTAATTTATCTTTTTTTAAATTTATCTTTTTTTAAAGAAGGGGCAATTTAACTGTGACAATAAGTTTTCATGTGCTAAGAGCATTGCTTCTCTCCATACTGTGAATTAAAATGAGCAGGGGCCTCTAGCTTTAACAGTGGCCTTCCCTATGGAGGTTTAGAGAATAGTCATGTTGTGATTTAATATAATGGGAATGGTGATACTGATTTTGTAGTTTATGGATGATGTCTCTTCTAAAGCAGTTAATATTTCAGCTTCAGTTATTGATGGATTTATTGAAATGTTCTATGTTCTCTCATTGGAAAAGTAAAACAAAATGAACAAAAATTCTCTTGTGAACCAGTTGAATTTGTTTCTCGGGATGAAATCAGGTACAGGGTTAAGCCATAAGATAGGTGTCAGAAAACTACAAATCCCCAGTCTTGCTATATCAGTGTCTTCCATTTGTAATGTTTGTCTGGATTTATTGTTAGTTTGGTTTTAAAATAAATTCCAAGAATGTGGCCTGTGAAAAAACAATATTTTACATGCTCCTGGTGATTGTTGTAGGGGCACCTTATGCATGATGGATAGCATGTGCTTTATAAGATTGTATTTATAGTTTGGTATTGGGCTGTCCTCCAGAAGCACCACAAGGGACATTTAAACACACGTGGCTTGGCAGACATCTCAGTGGAATTTATTACATTAGACTTTTTTTTTTTTTTTTATACCACTAGTCTACATCATAGGTTTCTACAACATATGGGTGAACATAGTGCACATCCTTGGTTTGATTTTAATTAATATATGGTATTTAATATACCTTATATATCTTGCATTATATAAACAATAGTCTATTACAAATACTCATTTACGATTCTCTTTTTTATTATGGCTAATGTTTATACTTGACCTTTATGAAGGAATGCGAATTTATTAAGATATAAAATAGATATGCAAATGTGATTAATACATTAAAGCATAGTTGTATGCATCTGATTGTCTTGGCTTTCATTTGTTACCACTGAATACTACTTCACCCTCACTAGCAAGGGGAACTCATGAAAAGAAAACTTTACTAATTATGCCTAAGTATGCCTTCCCATTGTAGCCATGGTCTTCCACAGTATGGGTTCTTGTGACTAAAAGTATGTGCAAGTTCCCTAAATAACCATTTGTTTTTTACCCGCATGCATGAATCTTACTAAATTTGTTACTCATTTAAAGAAGTCACGGGAGTTCTTTACAAGCTTGGGATAGTCTGGAGGACCATATTATCCCCATATCCCCAATCTCCTGGCCAGGTTTTGAAAAGGACAATAAGATATTATTATCATCCATATTCAATATACATGTGTATGAATACTGAAACGTGCACCCTCCACCGTCCCCAAGAACAGTCAATTTTGTTATGCACTTCACTCAGTAGTCTAAAAACTTAGCTGGTCAATAAGCTGCACATTGAATAAAAATGAAGTTGAGGGGCTGCTTTGCTTAAAATTCAATACACTCTGCTCCCAGCTAATTTTTTCTTGCCAAGAAACCAAAACAGCAGAACGCTACTTCCTTAACTGCACTTATGCATGTGAATGCAGGTAACAAAGACATGGCCAATGTGCCACACCATTGGTGGGCATGTCCTCCCTTAGCTTGCTACACTACAACTTGTGTATTTAGATTGTAAAAGGTTCTGGGTCAAGAAACTCCTTTCACTTTTCGCACTCATTGCCTCTGTTATGTTAAGCATATTGTATTACAGTTGTACTGGTAAATTGTTCAGCACTAATCAGATAAACTACACTCATAACACTGATGTTTATGCTCATCTTGATAAGTTATACTTCACTATTGTAAAGTATTGTGTTATTTTACATCTTTTATGAGTGGCTCATTTGTCCCTATAGAGTTTGCTTGCTAGCATCTGATTGGACATTATAGTGCACCTATTAAGTGAGCTGCAGGTACAGTGAACAAAATAATCAGGACAGTAAGGCATAAACCTTTGTAAATGCTTGCCATTTTTTTATTTATTCATTTTTATATAGCGCTGATATATTATGCAGCGCTTTACAAAGATTCACCATTCACTTCAGTCCCTGGCCCATGGAGCTTACAATCTAGTTTCCCTATTCAGTCACACACATAAACAGACACAGATGTATGTATTTGGATTGTGGGAGGAAACCCACGCAAGTGCGGGAAGAACATACAAACTCCATTTAGATGAAGTCCAGGGTGGAATTGAACCCAGCACTGCAAGGCAGCAGTACTAACCACTGAACCACCACATTGCCTATTAATAATACTTATAAAATATGTTTGGTTTTTTTTAAGTTTTGTATGGAAACTGAGCTACACACCAGAATTATTCAATATAAAGATGAATTTTAGATTGTCACTTTGGGTGAAATAGTGCTCTTTTGAGTTATTTCCTTGAGATCCTAAAAAAATAAATGGTGGAAAAGACTTTCAATTAACAGTGGTTTCTGTTAATCAAGCCTTCCAGTCTATTGGGTAGGTTACATTTGTAACTCAGTTAATGACCACCTTTCACTTTTCTTCTTTTGATTTTGTTTGTGCCCACACTTTACCATGATAACAATGTGGGCTGGGATAATAAAAACACAGGATCGGGTTTCTGGCTTTTACAAGCAGCATGGTTCCAGCCCCATCCCCCCACCTGTTTCTGTCTCTTTAAGTACTTTGGCACTTCTAAGTTCTTTCTTGCATAACTGGAACCCTGGGGATCAAAAGGCATTAGAGAGGCCAAGAAGTTGACAAAGTGCCTGTCCCCTTGTTAGCTTTTCTTTTTATTCTTAAAAACCAACTGAAAACCATCTGGCATGGTTAGTATGTTTTATTCTGCCTTGCACCTCCTATTGAAGGATTGTTCACCTGCAGTGTGGAAGGCTTCTCCTGGATTGTGGATGGAGCAGTAATTCAAGCTTTGCTACTTATTGATGTGTTGCTGTTTTTAGAGGTGTTGACCTACAGAGTTAAACTGTCAGACACAGATGAAGAGAAACCTCCTCTGCTGAACCAACAGCTGCAATGTTTTGAACACCTTGCGATCTGCTGGAGAAATGTCATGGGTTGTTAACTAAATAATTATTTTGGACTGGATTCCTTGTCTCCTTTAAAAGCTGACCTTTTGTACTTTTTCTTTCTTTGTTCTGACAGGGGCCTTTAGTGTGTGGTCCGTGCTTTCCTCGAGTTCCTTCCCCAGAGGAGTGCTACAAAATCCATTCATTACTGAATCAGAATGGAAGACTGCAGCTTCATTAAAATAGCTGCTGTATGTGCTATGTCAGATACTTTTTAACATGCGCTACACATAGTTGGATTTTTGTTTCTCTTTAAAGAGTGTGTTTGGCCCATTTGTATTGGTTTTGAGACATACGATTATGACTTCATCAGGTATTATGATATCAAGTCCGCTCCTTTATATTAGCGAGGAAGTACACACAAATTTCTCAGCTTGGCTTTGATATGGTCCTTAAGTACTCTACTCTTAGATATTGGTAGGTGTTTTACCTTTGTAGTCTGAGGTACACACATTAGTCAAAGCATGCAGTACTGTAGCTTCATTTTAATATAAATATGTAAGTAGAATTCTATTGCAGATCATATGCAAGTAATTAATTCAAATACATAATACATGTATATGGACACCTGATTAATAATGGACACTTGTAAGATCTTTGTTACAATGCAGAGCAATATTTATTGGTATAACAGTTGTATATATTTATTGCAAGCTTGTTAGAAAGTATAACTGGATGAACTTATCTTTTTTTCCAGCCTTGTAAACTGTTACTATGTGTGTCACACCTGTAAGCCCTTCCCAGTTGATGCTGTGGGTGGTGCTTGGTTGCATCTAATTGGATTTGGTGGCATACATGTTCATTCTGCTTCAAGGTGGTCATACACTGCAAATCAAAGCTCTTTTGTAAGGCTAAACATAGGTCTATTTTATTTAGTGATAAAGCAAATTACCAGACTTGAGAACTTGCTGGGTTTCACCCTGAGACTCCGGGTTTGGGAAGCACCTGATTGGCCGGCAGCCCTACCCTCTCACAGTGACGCAGAATCATGTCTTTCAGCTCCCACTTTCAGACCCTTACTCCCTTTATAGAAGGGAACTTAAATTCTTATTAGTTCTAAATGATTTTGATTATTATTTCCCTGAAAATAGAAGCATTCAGTGCTAATATTTACACTTCTGCACCAACTCCATGATTGGGTGCTAGAGGATCCAGTTGGAGCAACCTTGAAGATGAACTTTGCTGAGTTAGAGAGATCCAAGTCTGCTGAGAGTAATAGAAGAAACAAGCTCAATGTAAACTTGAAATACAAAGTTTAGCTGATCTCTATTTAGCTGATCTCTAAAGATTTCAGTCAACTCTACTATTCTTGTGTTTGTAAACACCAGTTTACACAAAGTGCTGGTGCTAATTTTACTTTAAAAATCTTTCAGTATTTCTATGAAGGGTTATACAGCTAATTAATTTAAAAGCATTTATGTATATTTAGAATAAAAAAGAAGCCTTGGTTTATTCTGGTTGATTTGAAGTTCCACAGTGCAGAATGATTTATATTGTTAAAACAGTTCACTCATATATTTCACACCAATTAGTACGGCCCCTTTGATAGTGCAGGTTCCACATCTGATTGGAGTTTGCACTCTATCTGAAATAATATTTACTGCACAACCAGAATGCCACAGCTTCATAAACCTGCCTTTATTAGTTTGCCGTTGTTGTTGGACATTGCACTGTGCCTGTTCAATCAGCACAGTTTTGTAATCAACTGTAAATTGGAAGTTTTACAAGAAAGCCTAATTAAGATTATTCTTAAATGTATGCAACAGTAATAAATTGTCAGTTACAATCATGTTTGTATTTTATGAATGTTAATTCAGAGAGTTATTTTGGGTGTTTTATTTGTTTGAGTCTATAGAATTGTTTTTTAGTACAATAATTTACTATCGTGTCGTTAACACACCCTCTAGTGGCCGTCCATGCTTTTAACAACATCTTCAGTAAATCTTATATACTAGATTAATGCTTCTGTCATAAAAATAAAATATCCTCCGCTCTTAGGAGAATGTTCATCAAGCATACAATTCATGTGAATAAGTGTATATTAGTGCATGCTTTTTATAATGAAGGTTAGTGTTTTTTCATTTATCTTGTGCTCACTTAATGCTCTGTTTTGGAGGTACAAAATTAAAATTTTTCGGTCTTTAGATTTTGCAAAATTTTAAGAAGATGGGGATTTTATGAAGCAATGAACAAAATACAACGGGCCACTGAACTGTTATTCAAGGCTTCATGCCACTTACTGTAGATGTTTATACAAAGCAACAAATTGGTGGTATTAACTGGAGGTCTGCATAACCACACCTGTTTAAAAGCATCACTAGTATGACAAGTGTCAGATTTCCAAAACCATTAAGTATATATGAAGCATATTGTTCGATTTATCACTTGGGATGCTGTTGGTTTTGGTTAAACCTTTTTAATCTTTTATTTATTAGAATTTTGCCACTTTAGGCCTGACTTTAGCTAGTAGATTGTTTTCTTGTGTAAATAAAAAAAAAAAAAGGCTGTAGGCCCCAACATTTGGTTGGATGAGTTGAGTGATCTAAGTTATTTATGGGAAAATCATGACCGCCAGTTCCTTAACCCAATGACAGTTGACCTAAATCTTTTGGTGACATATTACCCCTTTCCTATTAACTTCTGCTGCTGGGAAAGGATACATTTATAAAACAAATCATTTTTTTCATAGCCGAAGTCTATGCCACTATGTTTTTAAAGTGTACCACCACTGGTGTTTTCTAGAATAGAATTGTAAAGGTGATGGCTCTTAGTATTTCTCTGGTATACTAAGCTGCTGCAGTTATTAATACTGTGGCTTCTCTGTTTAGAATTCTCGGACATTGCTTTTTGGAGGAGCCTCCATCACACAATTCCACCAACCTGAAGAGTACCAAGTTAGCTGGGAGCAATGGAAGAAATATTTATTGTTCTTTTGCTTAAGTGTCTAGCTCAAATCTGCTGGTGATGCATGCACTTTACCATCCCATAGGGAATGGAGGCTGTGCCTACTTACAATATGCCATTAGTTTATTGATGTTCCATTGTAAGAAAACCTAATAATGATATTGTAATGCTACCCTTTATTTGTAACTCCTATTGTCCTTAGGGTAGCTAGAATAAACATTAAATATTCAGGGAGTTATTGGCTAAAGTGTGAATTCATCTGTTGAAGTGAATTTGCATCACTTTGGGGTGCTATGCCCTGATTCTCTACTCATTATTGACTGAATAGCAGATTCCCATAGAAAATCGCATCAGAATTCACATAGTTAAGTTGCGACTGCATCAGTAGCCACCTACGGTGTAGTGTGTGATGGTCGCTAGCTGGTGAATTTGCCACATTGCAGAGTTTGCTGAATACCCGAATATGGGGAAGTGGCAAATTAACACCTTTACGCGACTGTTAGCACTTTGACCAATAACTGCCTCAATCCTTGTTGAGGCAACCTACCTTGTTACTTTTGTGAGTGGGGTGCCTTAACCCTTTCACTGCCAGCCGATTTTTTTCCTGTGCATCCTGTATTGCCAAGCA